>QTSX02001428.1:593150-881260 GCA_014839935.2 Entomophthora muscae
CACATCATTTTCTTTGTGTTCTTTTGTGGCTTGTGCCACAGGCCACCTTATTGCATAGTCAATAGCTGTGATGATGTACTTATTTCCCTTGTTTTTGCCAGGCATGGGTCAAAGAATATCCAGTGACCATACCTTAAATGAATGGGTGATTGATACTGGGATCACAGACTTGGGGGTGCCTTAGAGCATGCATACATCTCACATAATTTTAATTGTCCAAGCACTTCTTTGATGTTTTTCAACATGTTGGGCCACCAGTAGAAAGGCTTAAGATATTTGTGCAGATCCCTACTACAGGTTTTGACCAATTATCTGTGGTAGCAAATGATTGTATCAATCTTTTGTGTTGACGGTATGCATGTCACTTTATTTTTATTTGGTAGTATAGTGTAGAATATATATACATCTTTAACCATGTGACTTTTCTTAACAATTTTTCTTGGATTTTTATTGGCGTACCAGGTGGGAATTATTTTTGGAGATTCCCCATTACTAACATGGACCAATCAGGGTCTCCATCAGGACATAGGAGATGTTTATGGTATAGCCTTGATAGAATGTCTGCAGTAAGTAGCTCCCTAACTGGTTTAAATTTGATCATCACGGGGTACCTTTGTATAAAGCTCATCCATTTATCATGTTGTTGTTATAGGTGCTGTTGAGGCTTTAAAAGTACCAATGACTGGTGGTCAATTAGTGCTTTGAATATTTTTGTGCCTTCTAAATAGCCACACCATTCATTAGACAATGGACAATAGCCATTAGTTCCTTGTCATGATTTGGGTTCCTTTGTTCACCTTTGGACAACTTTTTTGATTTGTACCCAACAGGGAAGAAAAAATTTCTGTTGTTTGAGCTCCAAGTATTCCTCCAATCACATAAACTGAAGCCTTTGCCTCTAGCTTACAGATTCCTCCCTGATTGGGATATTTTAGGGTAGATGCTATGACCATTTGTCCCTTCAATTGTCAGAAGTGCTGTTCTCTTAGCAGGGTCCATATGTAAGGTTTCAGACTCTTTCAACAACTTCTACAGCTGTATAAAGCCTGTGCTCAACCATCATCAATAGATTGCTATTTCCCAAGGATACAAAAGGTACAGCTCAAACCAAGAGAGTAGCTTTATTGATGAGCCTAAACAGGAGGATATTGAACTGCTTGGAATAATAGAGCTGTGGAGGGTTTATACCCAAATCTACAAAAAGGGGTTGTCAGGGAAACTAAGTTTAAGTAAGGTTGAATAGCTTTTTTAAATCAGAAATATATCATCTGAAGCAATACACTGCAAGCCAGAGTTAAAGGCTTTTAGCCATCACCAGTTTAGGCTGGAGAAGTCCAGTATCTGCAGGAATATAGGCGGCCAAAGATGGTAAAAGAGAAGCAAACAAGCAAGCAGGAGTCTTGACATACGTATTGCAGGATAGGAAGTATCAGCTCTGGCTTGAATCCCCAGCCCTGACACCATACAAGTTTAGCTATCTTGTCAGGGATTGCAGACAGGGGACATTCAGAGCTCCATAACCAGTAATGAATATCCCAACGTCTGTAAAAAATCCCTGCAGAAGTACAGAGGTTGCCTCTGTTGCGTGCTGCTGGCATGTCTGTGATGACCCTTACCTTTTCCAGGCCCAGTTTGATCCCATTTATACCAATGATATAGCCTAGGAAAGATAGCTCTGTAGGTAAGGATTTGCAATCAGATGGTTTGGCTACCAACCAAGTATCCTGGAGAGAAGTAAGTACATACAAACATTGTTCCAATAGCATCCTTTGTTGGGACAGTAGATGATTATATTATCCAGGCAGGCTATGATGTGTTTCCCAATATTTTACTTGAACACTCTGTTCACAAAGGTTGCAGAAGTACTGGGAGCGTTAGCCAAACCAGAATCAAGAGCTACACATCCAGATGTCCCATGTTTGATCCAGAACCGGGTCTATGGGGCCTCTTCCAGCTTAACATGAATTTGATGGTATCCTGCTGTTAATTCAGCCCACATAAACAATTGTGATCCTTCTAAAGTGTCAGAGAGGTTGCCAATCAGAGCCAAGGATACCAGCTTGTAATTGTAGTCTTGTTAAGGGCTCTGTAATAGATGACAGGATGCAGGCCTACATCTTTCTTAGCCACAAAGAAGATTGCTGCACCAAAGAGAGATTTGGATGATCAAATGTGCCCCTTTTCTAGGACCCCTTCTAGGTATCCCTTCAACCTATCATCCTCTTGAAGTGCTAAGCAGTAGATAAGGCATGCCTTAGGTACACTTCATTTTCAATCAATATTGTGTTGGGTACCTCTGCCCAGCTTACCACCAGGCAGTTTCTCCTAGAATATCAAAGGGAATTATTGGACAAGTTGTTGGCGTATTAGGTCCTGTTCAAGCAAGAGTCCCACATTTTTGAAACAAACAACTTCATAAGCACAGGGGTCCCCATCAATTTTACTGGTGCCCCTTTCTTCTTCTATTCTGGTCATCTTTACAAATATGTGATCTCTCATGCAGAGGTCAAGGTGAGTTGCATACACATGGTGGTGTACTTCTCCTGGTTTTATGGTGAGTGTAGTGCTATATCAGTCAAGGTGAGGTTCTGTCTTTCTCATCTGATCTAAACCAAGCACTACATTGTACTTAGTCATTGAGATGATGGTGCCACCAAGGGTAATTTAGACATACTTTATTTGTGCCCAGAAAGGTTTTTCTCCTTAGTGACCAGGGTGTTCCTGTATTCTGCCATGACAAATCTCTTGGCATTACTGTTGGCTGTATATAGTTTTGTGTGGTTAGCAATTTTTTGTCAACAAGGGATCATCCTGCTCCAGTTTTGAATGTGCTGTGCCCCAATATCTGCCACAGCTGAAAAGGGTAATCCAGGAGTTTATCTCAAGTTTAAGTGGCAACTGGTTTAGGATCCCTGGAGGGTGCTTGGATAATGGAGGTTGAATCCACATTAGGGTCCCTATATCAGTCTTATAAAGTGGGGGAGGGTGGCTCAGGTAAGCGCTCTCCAAGCTTTCCTCTAAGGTACAGTATCAGTGCCCATCTGGGTTCCCTGAGCTATACAGCTTCTGCCTCCAGGGGGGAGGGTTACTGGCTCATTAAGTTTTTTTGTTGAGAAGGGTGGCTTTTCTGGCCAAGGGAGGTGTCTTTCTTTTGCTGGTTGGGTTCAGACAGTCAGATTTCTGAGCAGCCTGTTTCCCTTTCAAGGATCCATTCTGAAGGTTCTGGCATGGGCTGGTATCAAAATGATATCAGATGTGTAAGAGGAGACCATTTTAGAGGTCCAGACATGGCCCAGCTCCATCAAAGTTAATGCTATAAGAAGCTCCATCCCCCATATCCTCAGATGCTTCAGTATATTCTTTGATGGCTCCTGACATCTTGAAAGGTCTGATCTCCATAACAACCACTACGCCAGAATCCTTGATGAAAGTCTTTCCAAGAGGGCCTTCTTGAACCTATTCTAGCCTTCATTATGATTGGGGTGGTTGTTCAAACCAGTTGCTTACAAACTGGTGGCATCACAAGTAACTTGTAAGAAACCTCACTTGCCCAGATTATTCAGGAGTAGCCAGCTTGTGTGAACTTGTTTTGGGTGCTTTGGATCCAGAGGTTGGTGTTTTCACGGTGTAGTCCTGAGAAGGCCCTAATTTCTGCTGAGAAGAGGCCTTGATCTACAGTGTTGGTTATTTTGGTTATGTCCTGGACTGGAGATGGGTTCAGAACTCCTTGCCTGGTGAGAAAGTTGTTGTAATACCCAGGCATTGTCAGTACTACTTGAAGAAGATATGACTGGAGGTTGGAAAACTAGAACCCAGGCAAGGCAGTGACAATCAGGTAAATGGTCATCAACCACCAGAATACTTTGGCATGGATGGTGTATCTCCCAAAGCTTCTCACAAAGTAGGTCAGCACATATTACATGGAGGTATAGACTGTAATGGACATGGTAGAGTGTGATGACACAAGGGGAGGCCAGGAACCAGTATTTGAAGAGTTGAGTTGTCCAGGATCATAGTGGAAGTCATGAACTAGCCCTTCTGGTGAAGGTCCAAATAATTCTGGTCCCTGTTGATATCCCCCAATTCCAAGGCAAGCTGTAATCATAGCTGTGAAGATGAGGTGATTCATCTTCCTTGGATTGGAGGGAGGTTGGCTGGGGCTAACTATTAAGTTGACATTGGAGATTGAGATTTGAAAACTAGCTTTATTGATGGTATTGAGTTCAATTATAGCACAAGCTATTACTAAGGAGGGATCCTTTATTTATAGTGCTCCCCACTGTACAAAGTTTTGCAAGTGGGAGTGAAAGCAGGGAATAGGAGATCCCAAAAGTTTGGAGGATGGGAATGGGAGTTGGGGTTTGGGAAGATGGCCAAACCCTTGTTCTTTGGCAATCTGTTGTGGGCTTGGCCATTCTTGACTGGAACCAATAATTTCTTCTTGACATGGGGTTAGGTGGTGGTGTTGACTCACAGAAATCTAAAAATCTATTTTTTTGGAAGGCATGGTTGGGTTGGGGTCTGGACTCAACCATGCAATTTGGGGTACAGAATTCCATTGGTTGTGGGTAGAATGATTGCTAAGACCTGAGGCTTGAGTTTGCCCTTCTTCTGGAGAACAGAGATTATTCTCTAAATCAGACCCTATAATCAGATACTATTCTGATTGGCTATGATGAATGAGGGTTTTGATTGGCTGGGGAGTGGGGACTAGGTAGGTGGCAGGTGGCTGGCAGAGGCCTAGATGGAAGAAGGCCTGCTGGCAGCTGGCTGGGCGCTGGGAGGCTGAGGAGGGTGCTGGTGGGCGCCTGCCCAGATGATAAACCATTCTGGAACTGGCAAATCCTGTTTCGACCTTAATTTTAATTAATTTTCCTCAATTAATGGGTGTAAATCCAAATCAAATTGTGCATTTCTTGGCTTGGTATTTTCTATCTTTTCCCAACTTAGTGTTTTGACAGAAATTTGGTTAATATCAGGAATATTCCTGATAGTTGTACAGTTCAGTGAGTACCAGGGTATTGTTGAAGACATTGTATCCTGTGAGAATGTCCTGACCTTCTTCATATCTTCTTCAGCTGGTAGGGTGTGTCAGCTGCTGGTTTTCTTCTTTTTGAGGGATTTTTCTTTTAAGGAGTGTATATGTGAATAACCTACCTGTGCTACCACTGTTGAGTATATACTTATTGGAAGTATATAGAATTAGGTAAAGGGGGAAATTAAGAAGATAACAATACTTTATTTGATATGAGTTTATAGGATTATATAGTATCATGGTAAGCTGCATACTGTCCATGTATGTTGTGGGGCTTGTCCAAGTAGTGCTTCATTTAGGATTCAAAAGGATTGATCCCTGTATAAGATGGGTGATTGATAAGAGTGCCACCAATTTAATGAGCAGTTGGGAAATCACTTGGGAATTGATTTCTTGAGAGGGAGTAATTGTAGATGTTGCAGCATACAAAATTCATTTTTAATATCAATATTTCAAAGCCAATAAAAGGAATTAAATCATATATGGGTCAGGAGCAGGTGGTTGATGGTATAAATGTTGAATTTAAAGATGGTTGATCAGATGGTGCCATGTACCAGGAGCGTATAGCTTCTAAAGGAACAGTTGGATATGAGGAGGATATCCTTACTTTTGATAAGGAGCGCCTTTTGGGGAAGCTTTGGATATAGAATTAGGAAGAGAAGAAGTATATTTTATTGGATAATACTTTAGAATTATATAGCTTTAGCTGTGATGGGGATTTTAGTTGGATCAAACCCAGGGGCTGGTCATGTGTTGGATGGGTTCTAGTTGCTATATACCTGGACAGTCATGTGATATTGGTTTGTTGCCATTTCCAGTATGTTGAATGGTATATTGGGAAGGCACCAAATTGGGCAATGAATGGATGTTAGGTGTGATGGTGATAGCCAGAATAATTGTACATCCAGACCCTTGACACACCCCTCCCTTAAGGGGTTACTCAGGTACATCAGGAGGAGGCTTTGTCTTGACGGCTGCCGCCTGATGTTCCTGGAGTTGTTTACTAGTGGGCACCAACTGGGACAAGTGTTCTCCTTTGCTAGGGCGGAGGCAAGATCTGTGATACTTTTTGGTGATGGGCTCTTTGGCCCCCTGAAACTTAACCAGGTAGGTGTTCCTGTCTGGTTGGTATCTGATGATTCTTCCTGGTCCTCTGTATACTGAGTCCAGCTTTTTTCTGTTCCCAGCTAGGACCCAGACAGGAGAGTTGATGGGGAGTGAGTCCTCTATTGAGGTTACCTTTTGGGTTTTGAGTCTCTTTGTTTCTGCCAGTTTGGCTTTGAGGCATATGTGTTGTAGAGCTGGTTTCTGTTCTACTGTGGGAGGTTTCCCCGGGGGGATCTTCACATATGGTTGATTATTGTGGGTGACTATTTCTGGCTTGTACCCGTATGTTAGTTCAAACAGTGAGTAGCCTGTCTCTTGATTGGTACAAGCCCAGGATACTAGTAATGCATGTTTCACATAGAGTGGCCATGTGTCTTTGGCTTTGCCATCCATTATTTTCTCCAGGGTTCTGATAAGGCTGCTGTTCAGGAGTTCAACTCTGCCATTGGCCTGTGGCCTATAGGGCAAGGTTGTGGAGTGTTTGATGTTCTTTGTTTTTAGATTTTTTTACTATGTGGCCTGTTAGCTCTTTTGCTCCATCTGTTTATGATGTAGTCTGAATTGCTGTAGTCTGCTATGATTCCTTTATTGATGAATTGATTTATTGTTTCCGCCTTGTGATCTTTTGTTGCCCAGAAGATGGGCCAACGTGTGGCAAAGTTGATGGCTACAATTAGGAAATTTTGATTTGTTTTGGTTTCCAGGAAGGGTCCCACTACGTCCAGTCCCCAAACCTTAAATGGTTTGGGGTCAGGTACTGGGTTGACCGTTGGCTGTGGCGCCTTGGTGCTGGCATATTTTTCACACACTGTGCACTTCTTTAGAACATCAATTATGTCTTGCTTCAGGTTGGGCCACCATACTATCTCTTTTAATGTGAGATATAGGTTTTTAGTCTTTGTGTGTCCTAGCAGACGGTGGTGTTTTAGTATAGTGTTGACTCTTTGTGCGAGTGGAATGTATGGAATGTGTTTATCCTTGATGATTTGGTATACCATGCCATTTTATACGTGGAAATGTTTTTCATTCCTTACTAGCGTATAATGGGTTAGTTGGTGTGTGGAGGGATTCTTTCCTTTTGTCTTGTACTCAGTGTTGTATAGGTTGGGCCAGTCAGGGTCCAGGTGGTCAGGGTGATCCTCTCTTGGCTGGCATAGCCTAGAGAGAGCATCAGCCGTGACCAGCTCTGCCCCCTTTTTGTATTGGATGTCCAGGTTAAGCTGTTCCAGAGAGGACATCCATTTGACTTGGCGCTGTGCGAGTGTGTTCTGAGTTTTGAAATAGATTAAGGATTTGTGGTCAGTTAGTACTTGGATATTTAAGTGTCCTTTGAGATAACATCTCCATTTCTTGCATGTGTGATATATTGCTAGCAATTCTTTGTCGTGTATTGGGTACCTTTGCTCAGTGCTTGTTAGTTTTCTGATTTTATAACATACTGGCAGGAAATCTTGCTGCCCTGGCTGGCAGATGCGTAGGACTGCGCCAATGGCGGTGTCACTAGTGTCTGACTCAAGCTTGTAGCATCCGTTGTTATTAGGGTATTGCAAGATTGGTGCTTTTATCAAAGCTTGTTTTAATAGTTGGAAAATCTTGTTGCATTCTGGAGTCCAGATGAATTTCTTTTTGGCATTACCTTTGGTTAGGTCATTGATTGGTGCAGTGAGCCTTCCGCGGTCTTTGATGTATTTCCTTAGGTAAGCTACCATACCAAGAAAGCATCTTACTTGTTTCACAGAGGTGGGGCGTTGTATGTTATTTATGGCTTTAATTTTGTCTGGATTTGCTTTGATGCCACTATCAGAGACAATGTGGCCCAAGAACAGGAGTTCCTTTTCCATAAATTGGCACTTACTAGGCTTAGTGTATAGCTTGTGCTTTGCAAGTTAATTGAGTGTCTTGCAGACATGTGTGAGGTGTTCCTCTTTTGTTTTTGAAAATATGATGATGTCATTGAGGTAACATAATGTATTTGAGAGACCGTTTAGTGCTTGGTTCATCATGGTGACAAATGTTGCTGGGGCGTTTGTCATCCCAAAATTCATTACTTTACATTCAAACAACCCAAATTGCGTGCAGAACACGGTCTTTGGTATGTCTTTCTCTTTAACTTCAACTTGGTTATAACCAGATGTGAGGTCGATTTTCGAGAAAATTTTTGCTCCAGAGAGCCTTGCAAATAGGTCTTCTATGAGGGGAAGTGGGTATTTATTTTTTACTGTACTTGTGTTTTAATGCTCTGTAGTCAGTAACTAAGCAAAGAGATCCTTCTTTCTTCTTTACAAAGAAAACCGCTGCCCCTCACAGGGATTCAGACAGACAAATGAATCCTTTGGCTAGATTGTCCTCAATGTGGGCTTTAAGTGTTTGGGTCTCCATGGGAGAGAGTCTGTAGAGGGGTGCAGGTTTGGGCATGGCTTTGCATAAGTTGATGCCATGTTTGATCTCTTGTTTGGGGGGTAACTCTGTGAGTTCTTCCTTGAATACATGAGCGTATTCATTTAGGAGTGCCACAAGTTCTGGGCATTGGATCTTTTGTGTTTTTATATTATTAAATTTGGAGTACCTCATTATGTGGAGGGTACACTCTTTGGTTAGATGTTCAGAGTCATCTTGATTTATGACTTGAACAAATACTGTGTCTCTTAGAATGAGGTTGTTGGGTTCTTTGAGAATGTTGAAATCAACTCCATTGTGTTTGATGGTCATGGTTTTTGTTTTCCAACATATGCCTGGATTTGCTCGGGTGAACCAGTCCATGCCTGCTACAATGTTGTAGTTTATGTTGTTCAAGACAAGTCCTTTGATGGACGGTTGTATGCCTTGGAGGTCAATTCTGAAGGGCGTTGTTTTGCCTTTGAGTAGAACTTTTGACTTGTCTGCCATTCTGGCGTATTTGAAGTTGGATTTGACAACTGGTATTTTGTACTTGGTTACAAAAGGTTTGCTAACCATAGTGTGTTGTGCACCAGAGTTGAATAAAATTTTATGTGTATGAGATTTGTAAGTGCATGGATAGATAAGAAGTTGTGAGTAATCTTTAATTTTTATGTTAATAAAAATGGAGGATTTTGGGACATGTGAGATGCAAGCAGCAAAGTTTGTGCTTTGGTACAATTTCTTTTCAAGTTGGGGGGAGACAGGAGCACTTAAGCCTGTTCCCCCTCCTCTTTTCTCTGTTCCTCTGTTTTGAGACCTTTGAGGTCAGAGAATGTGGGGTCAGATTCATAGTGGGTTGCTACTTCAGCATTGTTAACAATGGCAGTGTCCTCTTTCTTGGGACGGGAGCGGTTTGTGCTTTGGCTATGATTGCCATTGTTACAATTGGAGTTGCTGTTGCTATGATTGGTATTTTGGCGTTTATTGTCATTAGAGTTTTCTCTGCCATTGCCATTTGAGGAGTGGTTGCCATCGTGTGCAGCATATTGCATGTTGGTGCGTTTTTCAGCGTGCTTGGCTTCAGCAGTAAGCGCGGGCATGGAGGTGTTAGACTCTGAGCAGATGAGGGCAGCAACAGAGAGTTTCATTCTATTGATGAATGAGGCTCTAGTGTGTACGTTGTCAGCTTGTGCTGGGTTTTGAATTTTACAGTGTATTTCCTCAAATTCATTGGCGTAAGCTGTGATAGTGGTCTTCTGAAGAAGATCACTGAGCTGTATTGCAATGTCTTGGAGAGATTCCGTGACGTGGAAATTGTGGGTGATGTTGGCTTTGAACTTCTCCCAGTTCTCAAGCTGATTGTCAGTTTATGAGCCAGCCCAGGTGGCAAACCAGTTAGCTATGGCCTCATATAGGCGCTTGCTGAATTCTTGGACCCATTTTTTGTGGGGGATGCGGCTGGTGCGGAGTTTTGCAGCTGAATGGTCTAGCCAGTTGATGATGTTTTCTTTGCTTTTACCAAAGAACTTTTCGATACCAATGTACTTGGTGTTGGTGACTTTGCCTGCAATAGGCAGTTGTGTGTTTGTTTGTGGTTGTATAGAGTGACTGTATTGAATTATCTTGGTGCATGCTTTGGGCATGACCAGAACTTCAAATATGGTGCATCCACTAGGAATATCTTCATTGATGTCGTGGGCGCAGAAGTACGTCTTCCAGGTATCCTGGGATGTGGCCTGGTTGAGTACATGGGCGAAGTTGGGCGGGTTCTGTTCAGTCATTTTCTCTTTCATTGGCATGATCAAAAACTGTAGTGCTACCAGTGATAAGGAGCACCTTTTGGGGAAGCTTTGAATATAGAATTAGGAAGAGAAGAAGTATATTTTATTGGATAATACTTTAGACTTATATAGCTTTAGCTGTAGTGGGGATTTTAGTTGGATCAAACCCAGGGGCTGGTCATGTGCTGGATGGGTTCGAGTCGCTGGATACCTGGACAGTCATGTGATATTGGTTTGTTGCCATTTCCGGTATGTCAAATGGTATATTGGAAAGGCACCAAATTGGGTGATGACTGGATGTTAGGTGTGATGGTGATAGCCGGAATACTTGTACATCCAGACCCTTGACACTTTTTTAAATTGTTTAACTATAAAGTTGGTTATAAGGCTCATAATATAGGCACATCCGGAAGTATGGGTTGGAGGGAGTGATTGTTGATGGGACGATTTACGGAAATACCGATTGAGCAGGTGATATTATGGCTCAGGAGGAGGTAGCTATTCATATAGATGTTGATTTTGAGAGGTAAATAATTCAATGCTAAGACCAATGGTTTTATACCGTTATTTACAATAGTTATTTTTAGGCATGTATTGCTTAATTAAATCCGCATGAAATTTTCTGTATTGGATTTATTTTAAACATAGCTGATGAGAAATGCTTGTAATGGGTTTATTTTTGGAGATTAAAGGTGGGGGTTTGAGGCTGAGTTAGAAGTTTCAATGGCGCGGATTCTACGTACAAAGATAAGGTATATAATGCCCAAATATTGTAGCGTGGAAATTAGTGGAGCTTTGAGGGTGTGATTGTTTTTGGTGGGGTGTTGCTTGTGCATTAAGTAGAAATATGATATTGCGGTTAACATTGAAGCTGAGAAAAGTTGTAAGCTGGAATTGTTTGAAACAAAAGCTATGTTTATTGGGGGTCTGAATGCTTAGAGTTTTAGTGAGGTTTGGTTGTTTGGGATGGTTAGTAATAGATTGAGTCTAGAGTTGAAGTTAGGATTGGTTGATTAAACTTATTTGGGGTAAAGTGGCTTGGTAAATAAATATCTCCCGAGACATGAGTTGGACATATTGACTAAAGTAGGGGTGGGTTTGAATTCAGGATAATGAAAGTATATCGCGGTTCTTATCTTCCCCTGAAAATGCTAAGCAGAATTCCAAGTGGAGCTTAGCTGGAATCATCATCAGCAATACTGGATTTAGTTACCATCCCGATGCCTGGCATCCAGGTTTCATCCCGTAAACACGACTCGCTCAAGCTGTGATGATGTCAATCAACTAGTCATCCTCGGACTTTGCTTCCTGCACATGTCCATTCTTTCCAGGGCAACTCTATTTGTTTAATGGCTAGGTTAAATACCTCCCGACAAACAGCAGCTAACGTATGAAATATCCACAATAGAAATCCCTTCATCAAAGCTTCCATTCTAAATTAAACATGCCGTCACGTTTGTTTACCAAGTTTCCTAATGTTTGACTTCCAATTGCCATTATTCATCACAACACCCCTTCAAATAACTTACCAATGTGCTGGGCCCCAAGCTATTTGGACTCCCATGAAAGTTACCAAATTAAATCCCTGTTTCACAACCCAATACATCCCACAAAAATCAATCTGGCCTACAGCATACATCCTGATTAATAAATGTTTATTGTAAGCTATCTTTCGCTCAAATCGTTGCCACTGCTACATCTCACACCAGATCTTCTATAAATTCTCTATAGAACCCCAATTCGGTATTGGAATCCTTCGCCTTTCTGAAAGACATATTCCTCAACCAAGTTTCACTATACTTAACAGGATAAACACACTAATTCGAATAGGGCCGGTTTCTTTTCCACTGATGTTCATATAACCATTCTTCTTTCTTGATTTTCAACTGTCACATTTTATATCCCAAAACCCTCCCAGGTCAATGTCAATAACTATTAACAATAACTATTAATAATAACTATTAAAAAACTATTAACAATAACTATTAAAAAACTATCCACAATAACTATTAACAATAACTATTAAAAAACTATCCACAATAACTATTAACAATAACTATTAAAAAACTATCCACAATAACTATTAACAATAACTATTAAAAAACTATCCACAATAACTATTAACAATAACTATTAAAAAACTATCCACAATAACTATTAACAATAACTATTAAAAAACTATCCACAATAACTATTAACAATAACTATTAAAAAACTATCCACAATAACTATTAACAATAACTATTAAAAAACTATCCACAATAACTATTAACAATAACTATTAAAAAACTATCCACAATAACTATTAACAATAACTATTAAGCTTGATCTATAATCACAAAAGCCATCTGCTCTTTTAAGCTAGATAAAGGTTCCCTCTGGAGATAAATAAAACCTTGACTTGATTTAAAATAACAATGCTGTCATATGACTAAAAAGTCATTAAAATCATGATCTACCTCCCTGTACACTATTTTTATGACCATATTTTATCTAATCTCTTTGATGCTTACTAACTGTGCTGGTTAATGAGGTACAGAGAGAGGAATTGATTCAACCTAAATAAAACTCTATTTTAGAGTTAAGTGGCTATATATGTTTTGATGTGGCTTCAGGAGGAGTAGCTTTCAAGGAAAGTAGTACTATCAGATAATGTTGAGCGCGCTACTTGCTAAAAATCTTTTAGATCCAAAGCTTCAAATAGAGAACTTGGCTTTATGCATATCAAGCTTGAGACTTTGAAGACCCAAGTCAAGTTGCATAGCTTTCCATTCAGATCAGTAACTTCATAAGGGTCGATCTCATGATTTGACAGAGATCCAACAGCTTCCAATGAAAATTTACCCTAGCTCCCTTTAAAGATTTCTGCCACATTTGCCAAATATTACAATAGCTAAATATTCATAGCAATATCTCTATAAAGTTTATACTTAGCTATCTAATCATTTCAGACAGATAAGAAGCCTAAGGGTTGTTGCAACATCTTCAATTACTCTCTATTGGGAAAGAAACTCCCTAAGTGACTTCCCAAAAAATTCCCCAGATAATCATTAAGTCAATGACACTCTTATCATATATCCATCTATTACAGGGATCAAACATTTTAAGTCCTAAAAGAAACACTACTTGGACAAACCTCATGACCACCATGATGTACATGGACAACATGTGGCTTCCTGTGATACTATATAATACTCTAAACTCATATCAAATAAAGTATCATCCTCTTCTTAATTTTCCCCTTCATCTTGTTTATTATACTTCCTAGAAGTATATACTTGACAGGGTTATATCTGTTTTCTTTTTAATAGCAGGATACAGATCAGGCCTTACATTCTTCTTGCTGAAGCAGTGATTTTAAGCTCTAAGCTAATAATCTAGCTCATATCTAACCTGGCATCTAAAATAAAGCTTTCAGCTGTTTAAGCTTTTGCTTTTATCTTTTGATGATAGGCTGGACCTGTATCAAACCATATACTGGGCTTGGATGAGCAAATAGATAAGCATTCACTCAATATGTGATAAGTTTCTGATCCTGGGCTTGCATCTTGCTACTATATGCTCTACCCAAGAATAACTGAAGCATCCTGAATCTGTAGCATTTCCAAAAAAGTTTCATTCTCCAATTTTCAAGATTGACAAAGAGATTGATTCTAAAGTTGAGCATAATGAAGGACCTTTAGATAATAAGCAATGGTTACTTAGCTTTAGGTATACATCCAGGTTGCTTTTGATCAAGAGCAGAACACACATTTTAATCTGCCTAGAGCCCAGGAAGAAGATTTCTTACCTGGTCAGGCTTTCAACAAAACAGTGTCTTGAAAGTAACTAGTTATAGCATCAGTTTCAGTCACCTAGCAAAATCAAAAGGGTGATGATAAGCCAGGCTGATATTTTCTCATACAATAAGGGTTATAAAGCTGAATTTGACCACTGTTTAATAGTCCCTTAGCTACTGTATATAGTCTCAAATAGATAGTGATGCATCACAGTTTGGGTGAAAGTTTTTCACAAATTTCTCCTGGCATGTTCTGTTAAATAAGTTTGGGATCAATGTGAGGTAATAGATATCAATTTTAGATAGCTTAGATTCTAGAATCAATATCTGTAACTGCTTATATATTTGAAAGATAATTAAGATGCTAGAAGATTATGTAGTTGTCAAATAGATATAGCTGATTCTCATATATTCCTAATAAACTGTTATAGTTGGTGGTCTTTTATAGTTTAGAAAAGAACTTGAAGTAAGCCTCCTAAGCTGTTATATCTTAAAAAGCAATTAGTTTCAGTAAAGATATACCAGAGAAGATATTAAAGATAGTTTGCCTATATCATGCTTCAACCTCATATTTAATAGCCCTGAACCTAATACCTGTAGCAGACTGAGATACCTTTTTATAGCTAGTTCAGAAGATATAAGCAGATGGTTAAGTCTTTAAAGGAGTTTTGTTATCCTATATAGGCTATATCAATTAGTTTATTATCCATTCTTAACATATTCCAACCCACATTATCTAGAGATTAAAAAATTTAAAATCCAGTTAAAATAAGCTTACAGTACCCCTGCGTCACAGGGTTTGCTATCCTAGTTGGGTTACCCATCTGAAGAAACTAATCATTGGAAGCACCAAATTCAGAAACAGCTCCTCCAGAAGCTGACAGGTTTAAACCATGTCATGGGAAATAAGTGGTTTGTGGCAAAGCATTCAAAAGATTATGTCAGAGTCTTCAAATAGGGTCAAAAAGGCTCAACCCCTCCAAAAAACAGGTAACTTGGTGTTTTTGGCACCAAAATTGATTTATGATGTCTCCTGTTTTCAACTCACTTCTGGAGCCATGGTGACAAAATTGCCCCTTGTCATATTGAAACTGTTACCAAACACTATACTATCTGAAAGAATGCTGGAACTACAGCTGTAGTTCAATAAACCATATAACTTATAATTAAAACACCAAGCTTTAGGCTTTGCAAATATCTTTGTTCCAGGAATAAAGATCCTCTCAGCTCATTCACATGTACAGTAACTTGCAGTCTGCGGCAGAAACTTTGTGTTGTCAGCAGCCTCTGGGCTGATTTCTGGGCTCTGCAAAGAAAAGGTTGGGGAGTTGTGGAGCTGATTTGTCAGCTTGTCTGTTAGCAAAGTCTGGTGATGGTTTCCCAATCACTTATATTCCTACAGTTTTTCTAGTTCTATTTGGCCCCATCCTGCCCTTACCTCTGCTTAGATACTTCTGTGTGAGAGTTTCAGCCTTACAGCTATGTTATTTATCAGCATTTTTTTCACCTTGTGTCTTACCCCTTATTTTGTAAGCACTTCCAGATCTTTTAGAGGCTCCACCACTGCATCAAAGGCAAATATCATATCATAACTATCACTGGTTATGCATCAGGGTACCCTGTAGCAAAATCTACAAAGAAATATAGAGGCAAGAGTATGAGATAAGCCATAGGCAAATAAAATGATTGACAAGTTTTATTTTTGCAAACCAGACCTCTGATCATGTATGAAGAAACATAACCCTTGGCTGATAAAGCCAAGTTTTACCTTGCCAAGAAGGATTTGAAGTAAACTGGAAGCAGTTGCTATCACTCCTTAGAAAACGTCAGGGTTGATTAACTGAATTAATCACCTGTAGAGACACTAAAAAACTATCTGCTGATAACCCTGTCTCTGAATAAAATTCTGCTAACAACTCTCATGGTTTGCTCCACCCAAGTAAACTGCAACTCAAAAAAAGGCCTGTAAGAGCTTGTATATGGAAACAAGCCAGCTATTATAAGGATAATCTGGGATCATGTCTACCCCTATCTGAAAAGATGCCCAAGGGCAATGATCCCATGTACAAAAAGCCAAACATGAGCAAGAAAAAAGGCAAAATGATGAGAGATAGAAAATACTGCTCCAAGTAGAAAGGTTACAGATAGATATGAGATATGGGTAGTTGATAACAACCAGCACAATTTTGATCCTGGGTTCAGAGGATCAGGCATTGTCATGGGATTCATACTAAACAACACTTACCTCACCAAAAAAGGGTGCCTGCACAGAACAAGATCCAATCATCATGACTGGCGCAATATTTTTCAAGCAAGATATGCCCAAGGAAATTCACAGCTGCCTGTGTTCAGGATCAGACTGGGTTGATATCAGGTATGGCTCCCAGGTGTCCTTAAGAAAATTCCCAGCAATCTGATTTCAGTACCCCAGGGGAGGTGATGCAGCATATTTGATGGCTCCCTCTCAGGGAATCATTTCCCTGAGAAATGAATTAATCATTGAGTAGTTGGTGACACTGCTGTTACACCCTGTACTGCAATTGTGTGCATGGAAAACTTCTGGCTTGACATTATACTACAGTAGTTTTCAAACCTGTTGAAATAAATATATATTGTTCAGTTTAGAATGCATGAACTCAGTATAAAAACAAAATCAAAAATTAAGGAGTTTATATTGAATTACAATAGATTTGGATCCACTTTGATTTTATTTTTAGATTGAGTTCATGTGTTCTAAACTGAATAATATACGTTTATCTCAACAGGTTTGAAAGCTACTGCATATAATATTATATCTTTATATCAAATAAAATGTCATGCTCTTATTAATGTTCCCTTTTATCTTGTTTTTATACTTTCAAGAAGTATATATTTGATACCACCAGGGGGTGATGTATAGGTTTAGATAGATATCAATATTTTTTGTTGTATATAATATGACTGGGATCATTGTAACAATTGACCTTGCTTCATATAAAAAAGTACTGGATCCCACTATGCTGGGGATCAAAAGAGGCCATGATGCTAGATCTAACATGGGGTGGCTTTATAAACACCCATAGGTATCATAAGATATGCTGAAAACTGAAGATTTCATTTTGGTTGCAACATTGATCAGTAGCTTTAAAATCTATGGCAACAACCAAAAATACTTCAGGATTAAACAAAATGATTTCAGATTTAAACAAACCCCAAGTTGTGCAAGATTCAGGATTCAAATAATTTAGATATTTTTGGTGAATAGAAAAATTGTCAAACTATAAACAGAATTTCACTAAAACATTATACAAATTTATATCAAGCATAAAGCATTGTAGTTCAAACCACAAACAAAATGGACTGGCCCATCAAGTGAAATGGATGAATGCTATTCCAGAATATATTACAATTCAATCATGATTCATATGAGCCACCAACAGAAGGACTAAAATGAAAGAAAATTAGAGCAATCTATAAGCAATATTTCACAAACATAAAACAAAATAAAGTCACACAAGATGTGTAGTATGAGCAGCCTGAAATAGAAAAATAACTGTTTAACAGCCAATCAACAGCTGTCCAATTTATGAACAGAGGCATTTTATTCATTTTCATGGCTCCTGATTTGTGTAAAATGGTTTATGAAATTTTCAAATATGGACTTGAGATCACAAAAATAAATCATAAAATTTTAAACTTATACTTTTAGTAATTTTATCCTAGGTTTTTTACAATGGCTTTCAACAACAACAACCTTTTTGACGGTGCCATCAAACAAGACAGCATCATCCAAGGAAGCTTCTGTGGAGGTGAGGCTCAGAATGTGGAAGCACCTGTTTACACCCAGGTCTTTGATGTGGGTAACAAGGAAGCTGTACTTGACACCTGACCCCTATGGCTTTGACTTGTTCAATAGTTGCTTAGTGTCTAGATATTCCCTGCCCCCTTACCCACCCCTGCACAAGCTGCCAACCAACCAGCCAATCAGAATGTCAACCCTGGTTTGAAATAACTGCCTACTAACACCCAACCTGCCCCCCTCAGCCAATCAGGCTTCAGCTCCTGCAGCCCAGCACCCTAAATTCAGAATAATTACTGCCCAGATTCTTCAGGAAATTGTGGCACTGAACCTGCAGGGTCTGTCCTGGGACCAGATTGCCGCCCAATTGCAGTTTACCCAATCCATCATCATGCAGGAATCCAATAATCTGATAAATAAGGAAACCTGATTGGGATAGCCAAGAAGCTAAAGAAGGCTCCATAGTCCCAGATCAACGAGGCATACCTGACCATGCTTGATCTCCTGCAGCAGGATCCCAAGCTTCCCCTGAACCAGGTCCGGAAGCAACTTGCGCACCATGAGATTTGGGTTTCCAAGCACATAGTAAAGCTCTGGATGTACAAGAAAATGGCTTCAATCAGGGTGTTGTCCATCTTCAACGGGGATCAATGTAATGGCAGTGAGGATTCCCTGTATGATCTAGACATCAAATCAACCCTGGTCTGATGCTTGACTAGTCTGTCAGATGATGTCATTTTTGTCTTGTATTACAAGCTATTAATAACTTTCAACAATTTTGGTGAGCAAGGGAAAGCCGCTGCCAAGAATAGAAGGAAGAAGGTCAAGAAGAGGACATTTATTGGTGCATTTCTGGATGTTTTGGCCAAGGGTTTTGTCTATTATTGGAAGAACCCTGATAAGACCAATGGCTATGTGTATAGCCATATCCTCTGTGAATTGTAGGATTCTTGGGATAGATCAAACTTCATCCTATCAGGTTTTCTTGAGCCACCAGATAGAGAATAACTCCATTGCTCTCAAATCAATCCAAGGATGTGGGCATCAGCCCTAGTGTACCCAGCTGGTCATGAAGATATTTGTCTGGTCAATGTAGTGTTCTTCAATATTAGATACACAGTCCAGCAGTGCTATCTCCAGGCAGTCAATGACCTTTATCTCAGAGTCCTGGACCATGAGTTGCTCTTTGATCAACAGATGGTGGCTGACTTGTTTGCCCAAATTGTCTTTCATGTGAACATGAGTGTTGCAACTGAACCAATAAATATTCATTATTTGAATTGGGGAAGACAAAAGTTCAATAGAAAGGACAGGAATAATAATAAGGTATTGTTTATTATATAATACTGCAATTAATATACTATATGGGAAAGCCACTGGGCCACAAGGGGGTGGCATGTTCCATGTAAGGATTGGAGCCAAGGAATAAGTTATGTGGGATCAGCAGATCAAATTGGTATTGCTCCTAATTAGGAGAAAGTGCCTGAAGTTCAACATTACCATCAGATTGGTCCATGTTGTTAGATACGTCAAGGGGCAGCTCATTGAGCGCCCCCTGTGTATTGTAAGATACATTGGCAGGCAAGTTGGGAAACTTGGTTGCAACACCCCCCTTGCCCCCTGCTTGTTGTCAGACACCAGGATTGGAGTTTGTAGGAGATCTGGGAAGGTCTGCACAAACAACTTTTGTGTGGGAATGGCGTGGCAGGGGTGCAAGCAATTGTGGTGAAGCTTTTTGGTGTTCCCTTGGGCGTCTTCCAGCTGATAGGTGTGGTTGTCATAGACTGCGGCTATCTTGAAAGGCCCCAAGTAGTTGGGTTCTAATTTAGCTGAATTGGGGT
This sequence comes from Entomophthora muscae, assembly GCA_014839935.2. Taxonomy (NCBI): domain Eukaryota; kingdom Fungi; phylum Entomophthoromycota; class Entomophthoromycetes; order Entomophthorales; family Entomophthoraceae; genus Entomophthora; species Entomophthora muscae. The sequence goes on from QTSX02001428.1 coordinate 612,850, forward strand.
TGAGGGTGTAGACAGGGTCACCTACGGTGTATCTGGCCTTAAGGTGTCTTGTTCCTCCCTCAATTTGCTTGTGTTCAATGTCTTGGGCCTTGGCGCACCATTGGCTCAGGAAAAGGGTAGGCAACAAGGGGGTTTTGCGGGAACTGTGGATCATAATTTCCCTTGTTCTACTCCTGCCAAATCATCAGGTGTCCCAAAGGCCAAGGTGCTGGGGCTAAACCCGGTGCCCCTGTTGATTCTCACTTGTAAAATGAGCAGTGCAGTGGGCAGATGTTCAGTCCATGCAGTATTAGGATGTTCCTGTGAGAGTTTGGCAATCAGCTGGACCAGGGAGCCATTCAATTGCTCTACGTGCCCATTGGCTTGCAGATGGTATGGAGTTGTGACTATTTTGATGTAGGGCATTTTTGGCGCAGTACAATTTAATGACATGTCCAACAAGCTTGGGACCCCTATCCGTAATGAGGCGTTTGGGTTATCCAAAACAGGCCACAATTTCCTTGCCAATGAAGCAAGTGATGGTGATGGCGGTGTGGTTGGTGGTTGCCCATGCTACTGGCCAACAGGTGAAGTAGTCAATGGCTGTGGTGATGTAATTTTTCCCAAGTCTGTCTTTGGGAGGGGGTCCAACAATGTCAAGGGCCCACTGTTCAAAAGTTTCCATGGCCTTGATGGGCAGGACAGACTTGGGGGTGCAGGCTTTGACGTGTTCTTTTCATACAACACACATGTCTTGAGGAGATCCAAGATGTCTTGGCACATACACAGCCACCAAACCTTATGTTTCATGATTTCAAAGAGGCTGCATCCTCTGACATGGCCCAGGGTGTGGTGGTAGTGCATTATGGTATCACCTTGTTGTGTGGTGGAAATATAGGGCGTCTTTTCTCCTATCTCTGTGCAGCGGCATACATTGCCTGTATTAGTGGTGAAATGACTTTAATTGTCCTTCAGTTTGGAAATGGTTACCAAATTAAGGCCCGTATAGCAAGTTTCTTCAGGGCTGAAGTATAGCATGTGCCAATCACGGTCCAAACCATTGTCCCCAGTGATGGACGCTACGTAGAGTTGCAAAAGGGCGTCAGCTGTGACAAGTTCTTTCCCAGGCTTGTACTTGATGCGCAACTAGTAAGGAGATAGACGCTTGACTCAGCCTGCCTGGCAGCATATCAAGTGGGACTGTGTGTTGAAGTATTGGAGCAACTTGTGGTCTGTCAAGACACAGGGTGGAAAGGTGACCCCTTCCAAGTAACAGCACCACTTCTCAACGCAGTGCACAATGGCTGCTAGCTCCTTGACATGAATTGGGTAACATTGTTCTGAGTCAGTGAGCTTCCTGGATTTGTATGCCACAAGGAGGAAGATACCCTTGTCATTTTCTACCTGTAGCACGCCCCCTATGGCCCTGTCAGAGGCATCAGTCTCAAGTTTGTATTGACAGTTCCAATTAGGGAACTGCAATACAGGTGCAGTTGTAAGTCTCTGTTTCAATGTCTCAAAGGCTTGATCTCTGGCAGGAGTCCAATGGAAGCACTTTTTAGTGTTCAGGAGCTTGGTGAGAGGTGCAATAAGTTCTCTGGAATTGGGGATAAACTTATACATGTATGCAACCATGCCTAAGAAGATACGCACCTGGCCCACATTGGTGAGAGGCAGCATGCTTGTGATTGCCTTGATTTTGGTAAAGTCAGGCTTTATCCCTTGGGCAGAGATGGTGTGCCCAAAGAACAAGATCTCTGACTTGAAGAATTCTCATTTGGAGGGCTTAGCCTTTAACTGGTTTCTCCAAAGGGTGTCAAGGACAGCATGGAGGTGTTAGAGGTGAGTGGTTTGATCTTGACTGAAGAAAATAATGTTGTCAAGGTACACAACAACACATTTCCCAATCGATTCCTCAAATTCTTTGTTCATTAACATGGCAAAGGTGGAAGGAGCCTTGGTCATTCTGAAGTTTATGACCCAGCACTCAAATAACCTGTAGCGTGTTCAGAAGGCAGTTTTTTCTTCATCTCTTGGTGAAATGCGGACCTGTTTTTACCCCGCGGTGAGATCAATCTTGCTAAAGACCTTTGCACCCGCAAGTGTGTTAAACAGGTCATCAATCAACGGCAGGGGTATTTATTCTTAATGTTCACCTTGTTTAAGGCGCGGTAATCTGTGACCAGGCAAAGGGACCTGTCCTTCTTGGCTACAAAGAAGACAGCAGCCCCATATGGCAAAAGTGAGGGGCATATGAAGCCCTTACCAAGTGCATCTACGAGGTCCTGGCAGAGGGTTTTATCTTATTTTGGTGTCAAGCAATAGAGGGGGTGCGCCTTGGGAAGCAACCCTTGTAGCTATACAGCATTCTGGATCTCCTGGGTGGAGGTAATTGGTCCAGTGTTTCACTGAAAACTTCCTTATAATCCTCAACGAGAGCGGCAAGTGCTGGTGGAGGTGGAGTAGTCAAGGGGAGGACCACAGGTGGTTATGAGTGGATAACTTCCACTAAACATTGGTTGAAGTCTAGTTTCCCCCCTTGAAATTATATGAGCCTGTTTCTGTGATTCTGAAAAACACAGTATTGTGCAGCAACTTGCTCATTTTGACAGGGTATATCTGAAAGCTCAACTCATTCCTATTGAGGGTGATCACAGACGTATCCCAGTTGATGTAGGGTTGATTATGGCAAAGCCAGTCAAGGCCAGCAATGACATTGTGGCTGAGCTCTGCCATGATGGGACTGGAGAGCTTAACCTGGATGTTCCCTATTCTCTTGAAGAAGGGTATTGTCTCATGGGTAATTGCCACTCTTTGGGAATCAGCCACCTGTACTGCCTTGAACCTGCTTGGTACTTGGTCTAGCTGTTGAGCGTCTGCAAACATCTTGTTAACCATAGTGTGATCAGCCCCAGTATCTACCAGTAGTTTGTGGGTGTTCCCACAGAAAAAGGGGTAGGCCAAGCAAGTTACTTTATTTGGAGAGTGACTAGATTGAAGTATGGGGTCATTGCTATGAACTTGGAAGATGTCAAGGGTTTCTACTTTGAAAATATTGTAGTTGCAGGGGTTCTTTGCTAGGAGGAATTGAGAAAGAGGGTCAAGTGGGGTTGTAGAACCTCTCTTAACTACAACCCCCAGGCTTTTCTGGGTCCTCAATTTGTGCTAACTGGAGTTCCCCTTTACAGGGGCGCCTAACCCCATTTTCCTGTTGGTGTGGCTAGCGGCAACCTACTTGGTTATGAGTACTGCTAAGTGTGGGACAAGGTTGTTGTGGTGCATCATTGGAGCAGCAGAAACCCATTAAAGCCTGATTATTAGCCTCTATAATGGCCTTATAGCAGTCATCAATGGAGGTGCAGCAACCTACAGGAACCCACTTTCATATATGAGGGTTTAACCCATTAACTATCAAGGTAAAGAGCATGGTGTTCCCATCAGTCACGGCTTCTGGGGCGGCAGCAAGATATTCAGGAACATACCCAGTCTGTTTGATAGCCAGGAGGGGAGTCCCTATCACAATGAGTGAGAATGTCTCACTGTAGCAGGACTTTGTGGCATCCCTGAATGACGCCCAGGTGATTTCTATTTCTTGACTGGCCCAGGTGGTGAATCAAGCTGCAGAAGGTCCTGTAAGGCGGCCTGAAGCAGTGAAGACCCACATAGGCTCAGGTGCTTGCATAAACAGAGGCAGGTTTCAGTGGAGTGGAGCCAACTGACAATGTCAGCCCCTTTCACGCCACCTGCAAAGGTTTCCAACTGGAGGTTGAGCATGCGCTGTGACAGGTCTGACTGGGGCAGGGTGACACTAGCATTGCACTGCCCAAGGCGGAGTCAATTGTACACACTTGTAAGTACCAGATAATCTTGATAGATTATCTACCTGTTGAGGATGTCCCTCTTGGGAATTGGCAGGAAGGTTTCTTGGTGGGGAGTAGCCATACAGCCTGTACTCTGTCCTTTCTTGGGGGGATTTTCTCTTTAGGTAGGTTGTGAACCTACTGCTGCTACCACTGTTGCAACCAAACCAATGAGGATTTAGTATTTGAATTGGAGAAGACAACAGTCCAATAGAAAGGACAGGAATAATAAGAATAAGGTGTTGTTTATTGTGGAATATTGTGATTAATATACCATACGGGGAAAGCCACACAGCCACAAGGGGGTGGCATGTTCCATGTAAGGATTAGAGCCAAGAAATAACTTGTGTGGGATCATCAGGTCAAATTGGTAGCGCTTCTAATTAGGAGAAAGTGCCCGCAGTTTGACATTGCCATCAAATTGGTTCATGTTGTTAGATACGTCAAGGGGCGGCTCACTGAGCGCCCCCTGTGTATCATGAGATAATTGGCAGATGAGTCTGGAAACTTGGTTGCAACATGAGCAACCAATCATGTAAGGAAAAGCATCTCCCACCCTGTGCCACAGCTGTCTATCAACCAATCTAGCCAATGAAAGACAAGTAATATAATGAGGGCTATATGGCAGCCATCACAATAAATCCAATTGGTTCTACCCCCGTCACCACCACCCTCCCACCTACCAGCCCCTCCCACCCAATCTCAGACCTCATATGCCAGCACCAGCTCTATGCCTTCCTTCCTGCGCTATTCTGACTAATAGGCATCAGTCTTCCCCTCCCACATAGTCTCTGTATTGCCAAACATTTTTTATTTATACTATCTTTATTTTGAATTTCAATTGTTCAATTTCTCTTTGTTTATAGTTGGTTTTATTCTTTATGTTCTGCTTATTTCTATAAAATCATATGTTTACTATGCTGTGTATCTAGATCCAGAACACAGTTATTTTTAGCTCTTTGAACAGCCTCTTGTGAAAAGATTAACAATAATTTGGTGATCAGCTAAATTTAAATTTAGCTGATCACCAAATTGTTGTTAATATTTTTACAAGGGGCTGTTTAAAGAGCTAAAACAATATGGCAATTATGGAAGCAATGCAAAAAAAAGCAAACAATGCATATTGAGATAAGTGTAAAACATATCCACAATGGGTAAACAGATGTGATACTGTAGTAAATGGGAAGACAAACAGGGATAAAAAAGAGGCAATAATATCAAAATAATACAGAATTTATTGGGGGAAAATCTATAAAAACATATGAAAAGGTTAGTGAAAAATCAATGAGAGAATTAGAGAAGCTTTTGAAGGATCTCAACTCAGCAATTGCTGAAATTAAAGATATTGACCACAAGGTCAAAGCAAGAGTTAAGTCTGCTGTCCTTGAAGGGGACAAAATTGAAAAGGTGTCCGCCAAGGCACTCATGGCCAAGATGCCAGACACCCCTAAAACAACAATTGAATGGCTTTTGAATGTCCAGAAGCACGTTGTGGAAGGCCTTTGATTTAAGTCCTTTGCCCTCTCTGCGCCATCCATCTGGTTTGACATTCCTGAGATGTATGAACATCTCAAACCTGCCAAGTGTGCCAGAACAGAGAATACCAAAGTGCCCGTGCAACTTGTTGCGCCAAGGATAGCTAAGCCTGTGAAAGCCGCTGGCAAGGATGACATCAAAGAAGGTACCTAAAAATGAAAGAGTTAGTAAAAAAATTCTTAAGTTCTTACCCTTTTTTTAGAAATAATTGATGGTGTAATGCACCAGGTCCTGGTCCCCTTTTTCTCCACTATGTTCTACACCAACTACGCCAATTGTGCTGTAAGGCAGCTAGTATTGTCTCATCTAATTGTGTGTGAGCTCGAGGAAAGAATAAATGGTTACTTCTCAATGTCACAGGACACTATCCTGGGGCTGACACAAGGTGAAGGGGCATCTGAGTGGGCAGTTACTGCCTATAAGAATGCCTCATTGGTCCGCCTGGACCCAGTATCTCTCAGTGAAGCTTACTGTGTAAACTCCATTGAACTTGTTTGGGGCGTCCTGGAGATGCTCTCATTCAAGAACATACCAGAGATGAGCCGGGCCCATACAGCTGCTTGCTTCTGCTTTCTGGTAGAGCATACACTCTCTTACCTTCTGGAGAACTTTGGGCGCGCGGTAGGAAAACTGGCTGTTGCAGATGAAACAGCCGTGAAAAAGACCAAAATCCTCTTTGCTGACTTCAGGATGACCTGGAGTGCTGACAAGATAGGGGTCTCTCTGGCAATGGAGCTCACATTGGCAAAGACAAAGCACAAGAAGAAGATTAGTGCTGTGTTCAATAAACTCTGTGAGTTTACTGAAGCCTTTGCTGGGCAAAGGCTTCAACTTGTGGTTTACCTGGGGTTTCTCTTTTACTTTGGGATGGGCACCAACGTAGAGGACCTGGATGGGGTCCTTCTTGGGATCAACAAGGCCAGACTCTCCCTGGATAAAAAGAAGGTCCCCTTGAGCTACAACTTGGTTGACCATGTAATCCAGGACGCCCTGGTCCTGGCTGGTATATACAGATTTGCAGCCCCACCCAGAAAGCTGCTCTTGAACTCCCACCTGACCATCCTTCTTTTTACTAGCAGCCGCAAATATTTTGACAACAGAGTATCCACTGTACATGGTTTGGCGGTGAAAGTTGTGTGTCACCTCCATTGCTGGGTGGGTATATATTGCAGAACCCATGATTGTTGCACCTAATAGAATCTCTTTCCCTCAAATATAATTCTACACTTTTAATTTTTACTTTTTATAATAATTGCTTTTTTAACTCCTATTTTAGCAAACAGTTTTTACAAAAAATCCCAGAGAAGATCTTCATAAAGTCATAATAATGTATGTTAATAAAAACCAAATCTAACTTGGGCGCTTTTATTTTTTTAGCTTTCTTTTTATATTTATTTGTTGGAAGTGACATTTCTATATAGTTTTCATATTGTAATATTACATGTTTGAGATAGACATCACATAATATAATAGATATAATTAATTTACAATTAAAAATTGAATCACTATGTCAATGGTGCCGCTGTATGGAATTGTGGGCTTGGAGTCATCTAAAAATAAAACAACAATCCATAAATATAAAGGAGTAAATTAAAGGATATAAAAATAGTCATAATTGTTAAGCCTTTAGTTGATTGGCTGTTTGGCAAGGCACACAGGGAGAAATGAATCAGTGTGGCCATAAAATTTGACCACTGTCTTGGCTGGAAGGGTGTGGATCTCAGCCTGCAGAAAATCAAAGAGGTCCTTGATCCCAGTTGCTGTTTCCCACTTGACAACTTGCTTGAGTCACCCAAAGACCTCCTTGATTGGGTTTAGGAATAAGGAATAGGCAGGAAGGAATAGAAGGTTCAAATTTGACATGGCCTATTGCTGGGGGCCAACTGCAGTGCTGGTGATAATAGTTGGAAATTCCTCAAGAATATCTGTCCCCTTGTGGAGTCTGGTGTTATCCAATACAATTACATTGGTGAAGCCCAGGCCTATGCGCCTCTGGCGCTCTTGGACCAATCAGAGGAATGATAGGAAGGTCCAGCTATTGTGGGATCCCAAGATTATTTGATAGAGCTCAATCCTCTTTGGACTGAGAAGAGTCACCATTGAATAGGCTGTGGTGCAGACTGCAGCATGCCAAGCTACCCTGTCATTGGAGCCTTTTGGGACATACACATATGCATTTTGCATAGAAGAGGCAAATGTCAATTTGTCAATATAGTAGAATTTCACTGTCCCTTTTTTTGAGTGCAGTGTAGGATTCAGCGTATTTTTTCTGGGTCTCAATATTGGTTGGGCTATTTTGATTGTACAGAGATACCCTGAGCTTTTTCCATAAAAAGCAAATTCTCTTCACCAGATGGTAGTAAAAGAAAATTGAGGCCTTAACCTCAAAAGTAGACTTGACCATGGCCTGTATATTTGTCATTTCAAGATGGCAGTCCCGGGTTATCCACTGGCAGATTGCCCATTTGTGCTCCTTGGTGAGCATGGTGGACACACACAGGGATTTCTCCACGGCAAGGATATGGCCAGTATTGATGAACTTGTTAAAGATCTTTGAGGTGTACTTGGGATCCACCTCAACAAGAGCTGTGGCTGCCTTGTAGTCACCAGATTCTTGCTTTAGCTTGAGAAAAATAATGTGCTTGATGTCAGAAATGGACTTACGGGTGGCCTTAGCCAGTTCAGATGAACCAGGATCCTGATTGGAGACTGGCTTGCAAGGCATAGGCACCTTGGTATGGAAGGCCACAATCTTTTTTAACACCAACTGTCTCTCTGTGATTCTATAAAACTCAGGCTCCTTGTCCTCTTCCTGGTTGCCATCACTGACATATAGCTTGTAGATAGTGTCAAGCACAGGCTTAACCTTCTCCAGCATGGCAGACAGGACCAGCTTTTGGTAGTACACAGTGTTGAACACATAGGAGGTAAGTTTGATCTCTTAATTCCTGACTGTTTTGGTTGTTGTAACCTTAGTGGGCTTCTGGGTTAGCTTGGGGACCTGAGGGTTGATGCTTCACACCCTAGCAGCTTGCGCTCTTTGAACTAGTTGTGTTAGTGCCTGCTCACTATTAATCTCTCCTCTGTCTCCTTTTTGAGTAGGCACTTGCATTACACTAACTCTGTTCTTTGACCTGCAGGGGCAACTGCAATCACAGCGCACAACAGGTGCATTGATACTCTGTTGTTGTGTTCCTTTCATTTTAAATTTTTTTAAAAATACTAAATAAATTTCAATTAAGTCACTCCCTAATTTTAATTTTAATTTTTGCTTTTATCTGAATATGGATATATAATTAAAGTTTTTCCCATCCAATATTATGATTATAGATTTTTGCTTCTTAATTTGTTGTTTTTGATTTTACAACGCCCATTTTAGGATACCTGAAATAATTCCACCCTTTTCCCCAGATTTTACGCCAAATTTAAGCACCCAATACAATATTGTCAAAATTTATGTTTCAGATCTTGTGTCTTATTTTAGATACTATGGTATCATTGTTGTTTACAATTCATTGGACACAACAATTGCGTGGATTTGTTTACATGTTGAATTGCTATTGTGTTCCATTTTTGGTTTGAGTTTTGACTCATCATGTGTGAGTGTATTTTGTCACTGATTTACATAGTAAACATGTGTACACCAAAGGTCAACTCAAACTATTTTGTTTGTGAATCCATGTATTTTGAATAGTTTTGTTTGGCGTGTGAGCACTTTGTTGCTGTGTTGACTCATTTTGTCCATTAATGCCAAAAATACCTGTTAACAGAGTGTATGTTTTACACTGATAGTTGGAATTTGCTAAAATCTGGAATCATTTTGTTTAAATCTGAAGTATTTTTGGTTGTTGCCATAGCTTTTAAAACTACTGTACTTTAATATTTAAGTTGGATGTGATTATGTTTGATCTGGGGGTTTTGAGTTTAATGGAAAGCTAGTTGCTAGAAACGGACTGATTTGAGATGAGCCCTTTAATAGTTTTGATATTTTAATCTAATTCTTTTAGAATTTGTATTCCCAGATCTGATGGAGCACTGCTTCGGGGTATGAGAATATTATTTGGCGTGGTTTGTCATCAGTGAAGCTAAACCATTCCAAAGAGATCTGACCCTGAACTATATTCATAGTTGATTTCCTCAGGCAATTTTGCTGACAGTTTTACAGAAAATCGGTGAATGGAAAAATTCTTGATGCAGTATTATATACCCCTAAAAACAACCGTTGTGATGCTTGAAAAAATAGATTTTTTATTGAGAAGTAACAGCAAAGAAAATAGGGTTTATAAAGCAACGATTAAAAGTATTTTTTGGATGTAGGATTGGTACTAGGTTTGATTTCAAAGTATTCGGGGGCTTGAATTGATATTTATTTTCCCTTGATATCCAAGGATGATTTTTAAAAGCCGTGTGGATAGAGTTTTGCTAAGGATTAAATGATATAATTAAATGAGGGTCGGTCAGTAGGGAGTCACGGCAGTATAGTGGTCATAGACCTGGACTATTTATCAGTAGCATGTGGTTTAGGTTGAGATAAGTGTTGGTTAATTAGTTTAATTTTAATAACGTAAATTAAATTTTATCTTATTTTAATTTAGTTCTCAATAGTTTGATTAAATGGCCAATAAAGTAACTTGGGTTTAAACGAGCATTGAGGATATATATATCTCAGCAATTGGTGGGGCTAAAGGAGGTTTCTAGATGTTCTCTTTATAGGAGTAGGCTTAGTTTGTCAATTGGAGGATGATAGCAAATTGCCTTATCTATGGGTAATGATAGTACTGGGAACCCGCATTTAATCTCCTTGGCTTGTAATGATTTTTCCTGTGTCATGTCTAAATTGGTTTGTTGATGGCAACAATTCCGAGCATCAATTTGACATCAACCATGTCGGGGGTAAGTGGAGCCCCGATTTGGAGCCTCGGCATTTCCACAAGGATTTTAACTTCTTTGGGAAGATGCTCAGTTGCCTCCCAGCGCATAATTTAGCCTTTTAATTTCTCGCCTGCGACTATAAATGCCGCCACAAGCATTAAGCTCCCCAGATGACCATCCCACCCAACAAAATACAATTGGAAAGTGAAGCAAAGTGCAAACGCGCCTGTGACCGGTGCCGATTCAAACGCGTCCGATGCCGCAGGGAGGGCGAATGCTGCCTGCGCTGCATCAAGGACAACAAGACATGTACATTTACCGACGAAGAGAAGAAGCGCGGCCCCAAACCAAAGGCGGACTCCCCCTAAGGTCCCTGCGCAAGCGCCGCAGCAGAGCAAAGTGCATCACCAGCCCATCAAGCGAAGACGCTACCCCAATGCTGGATATCTCCCCAAAAGAACTGTTTGAACACGACGCCCACACCGCCACCTTCTTCCACAGCCAAGAAGTTGTCTGCATGTGGATCCAATCATTTATTCGCCAAGTCGACCCCAACATGCAGCTGGTCAACCACACTTTGCTAAACCACATTGTGCGCAGTATCCCCATGCAGGATCGTGCTCCGTTTGCAATTGTGTTCCTGCTGAGGTGCATGGTAGCCTGCACAATCCTTGTGCGCACCTCCAATCCTCTGGACGATCTCTTCCTTGTCCACTACGACATGGCCGTCAAGGCGCTGCGAGTAGCCACTAGCCCTGAGTTGGCAGAGGCCGTCGCTGCTGGCATCACCCTACTGAGCTTTATCGACTACACCATCTCCCACTAGTGCCCTAGAAGGCATCAAAAGCATCCCTTGCAAATAAAATTATACAGTTAATCCTTAACAACCCCATTTCATAGATTTCCTGAATCCTCATCATACCTACGCATCTGGAAACCAATCCCCTGAAGTCTCACCTAACAATATCCATCCCACTCTTAACTCCACCCTAATCCTGCATCTCCCCTACTCTACAAATGAATCCATCCTTAGACTTAAACAGGATAACCCTCTTAAAAAACAATAAAACCCCAAATAAAATTAATACTAAAGCCAATTACAAGAAACCCATATAATACATAAAAAGACAGACAACCCTCTTTTTATCAGCATTAAATAACTAAACTGAGAGTTCCTCGTATCCCTACACCTCCCATCTTCATTAAGCAAAGTTGGATGCTTTCTTATGCTGCATATAAATCAAGTAAATGGAATAAATATGGGATATATCCATCAATAATACTAGAAAAATGATCCCAAACAATATATTTGTTGTTAGACATAAGATTAATCCTATCAATTGCTACTACAGCATACCAATATAAAGATGATCACCAATATTTGTAATTATTTCTACAATACTGTAAATTCAGAACCTAAATGTAAAAATGCAGGATTGTCAAATCCTTGGTCCAAATTTCAAATCATGTTTGCTGGCAACTCAGCTGAGTGAAAATTAAAATATTTAATAAAATCAACCATTTAATTTGACTTTTTAGATTGATTGAAATTGGCAAATTTTGAATCCCTTGAGCAGATAACTCAACTAACAAAAGATAAAACACAGAAAACAAATGTAGAATACATGAATCAGAAATGCGAGATTCTAATGTACAATTTGAGATTTCCTGTATGTCAAACAAGTCATAGACATCATGTAAAAATTAAAAAATCTGAAATTACAGGGTTATCAAATCCAAGGACCAGATTTTAAACCATAATCAAAATGGATCTAAAATTAATGTGACTGATGGGCCTCTTGAAATAGAAGCTGAAGGGTCTGAGATGGATCCATGTCAACTCTTTTGAGGATCACAGGCATCCTCAAAAACCACATTGGTCTGTTTTAGCACAGCTAAACCTTAGACCATATCATTTCCCAGATTAGATATGCTTAATAATAAAATTTACTAAAATATACATCACTCTTATCAAGACTAGTTTTTTAATAAAAATTACTATATCTTTTCTCTCAACAACCAAGCTAGCAAGCTACTTCCTGGGCTTAAAAATCATGAAGGGGTATGCTAGGTCTTCCGACAAGAAAGCCTCAGTTAGTAAAAACTCACAATCCTCTGACCTCACTCAAAATACTACCCAAGGTTATATCTTTTTTTCTTGTGCTGCAACTGAACCCATAAAAGTTTAGTATTTAGATTGAGAAAGACAACAGTCCAAATAAAAAAGACAATAATAAAATAAGATATGTTTATTTTAGGAGCAATAAGGATGCTACACTATATTTAGGAGCCACAATTGCTTAGGGGATGATATAGCAGTGTATTTAATGTAAATTTTTGGATAAGAATAACTCAAAGAAGATCAGTGCGTCAAATTAGTAGCGCTTATAATTAGGATATAATGCTTATAACTCAAAATTGTGCTCAGACTGGTCCATACTGTTAGTCACGTCATGAGGCAACTCTTTGAGCGCCCCCTGTGTATTGTGAGATATGTTGGTGAACAAGATGATAGTCTCAGTTGCAACACCCTCCTTGCCCCTGCTTGTTATCAGACACTAAGATTTGAGTTTGTGGGAGATCAGGAAAGGTACACACAAGGATTTTCTGGGAAGGAATGACACAGCAGGGGCGCAAAAAATTATGATGAAGTCTCTTTAATCCTCTTGGGCATCTTCAGGTCAATAAGTGTGATTATTATAGACAGCTGCCAGCTTAAAGGGCCCACAGTGGTTGAGTTCAAGTTTTGAAGAGATAGGATTAAGAGAATAGACAGGATCACCCACAGCATATCTTGCCTTGAGGTGCTGGGTTATCTTCTTGATTTGTTCTTGCTCCAAGTTGCAAGCTTTGACTTGCCATTGTATCAGTGAGAGGATAGTTGTGAGAGGGTGTTTTCTGGGGACAGTGGTTTGCAGTTTCCCCTCATCTACCCTGTTCAAGCTATCAGGTGTGCCAAAGGCCAAGGCACTGAGACTAAAGTCTGTACCACAGTTAATTCTGGCTCTTAGTATGAGCAAGGCAGTGGGAAATGCTTTTCCAGGTGGTTTTTGGGTGCTCCTGGGAGAGTTTGGCAATTAGCTGTACCAGAGAATCATTCAGACCTTCACGCACTCACTGGCCTGAGTTTAATATGATGTAGTGACTAATTAATGAAGAGCATTTTTGGTGCATTATGCTTCATAATGTTGCCTACAAGTTCAGGCCCCTTGTTAGTAATTAGCTGCTTGGAGCAACCAAAGCGCTCTATAATTTTATTGCCAATTGTAAATTCACTGCCACCACTGGCATTGGATCACACTATCTTCCCCCGCTGCACTAAGAAAGGTCCATAATTATCAGCTAAACCCCTTAATTCTTTAGGAGATTTGTCACACACAGTCAATGAAAGATTTGTGTTGACCTATCCCATGGGTTTGTTGCCCCTGGCCGCCCCCTCATGGGAAGAAACATTGGTTAATTTGGATTATTTATTGGCATGGTGTCATCTACTTTTGAAAACCATTAGGTCTAACCAATCAAGTGACGCCACATCAATGCCCAATAAACCAAGTGAGTTTCAAATGTCTGGGATCCCCTCCAGCCAATCAGAGGAGATTGCAGAAATTAAGGTGAAACTCTCCAGCCCACCTGGTTCTGACCAGCAAAATTTCTCCTCCACCCAATTAGATCCAAGTTATGAGGTCATGTGATTCAACTTCTCTGCTGCACACTTCTTTTAACACAGCAAGGGGACCTTCAGTCTCCTGCTTGTGTATTTCTGATATTATTAAAGTTTGGGAAGCTATTTGCACCTTTTTTTGAATTTTAGACTTGATTTGGATCTCTGTTTGGTTTTTATCATCTAGAAAATTAAAGTATTAGTTGTTTCATTAAACCTTACCTTGTGTCAACCCAACTCAAGCCCGGCACCTCTTCTGGGACCTCCAGAAGAAGCTTTGGCGTATAGTTGTTGCTTCTTTACACTTTTGCTTTTGAAAGCAGCTCTCAGACTCAAAGTTTTAATTAATTTTCAATATAAAGCCTACTCTTATTTTAAATTTTCTTTAATTTTCTTTACTTTCAAACCTGCTTTTACATTACCCACTGTCCCAAGCCACCTGGGCCCGTCACCAAGTCACTCACACCTTTTCTGCCACTTCTCAACTTGTTCTTGCTTGTGGGTCCCCTTGTTTGCACTAAAACTATTGCTTGCTACCCTGGAAACCTTGCCTACATATTTGAAATTTTATGGGGAACACAGCTATGATACTCCCAGCTCTCAAGTTTGTTGTGTTTTCCTTGTCCCCTTTTTGTTACTTCTGGGGTCAACCTTGCCAGACTTGTGGTCTAAAATCACCTCACCTGCTTGGCTTGTGGGCAATAATCCTTCCAGCCTCTTGGATCTCTCCAGTGGTCTCCTGTTCTCTGGGGAGGCGGTGGTAAAGAGTTTGACCTGCAATTTATTGGATCTGGATGACGTTGCTTTCACCCAGTCCGCTCCTGCAGGCAAGGAGATGTCAATGGTCCCCATTCCCAGCCCAGAGAAGAACGCCTCAGTGCCCCTCCAGGTCCCTGAAATGCCTCCTCCCACTCCCACTTGTATTCCCTGGTTGCTCACCAGTTTGGTACTGATGTGATTGGACATCTACTTACCTCAGCTGTCCCCTGCATCCTCCCTGTGGTCTCCCCTTTGAGTGGCCGTCCCAGTTCTCCACTGGGCGGCATCCTGGTGGTTTGTTGCACCAGGATGGGAGCCAAAATTAGTTAGTTTAGCCCCCCCTCTCTTACACCAATGAATCAAGTAATGGTTGTGGCAGTGTGATTGGTGGTTGCCCACACCACTAGCCAGTGTGTGAAGTGATCAATAGCTGCAATGATGTACTTCTTTCCCAGCTTATCTTCAGGCAGGAGGCCAGCAATGTCAAGGGCACAGTGTTTGATGGGTTCATAGCCTTGATAGGTAAGACTGATTTAGGCAGGACAGGTTTAGACGTGTTTTTTCTCACAACACACATGTCTCATGGAGGTCCAAGATTTCCTGGCACATACAGGGCCACCAAACCTTACACCTCATGATTTCAAAGAGGTTATGTTCTCTGATACAGCCTAAGGCACAGTAGTAATGCAGAATTGTGTCCTCTCACTGTGTGATGGGAATATAGGGCATCTTTTTGCCTGTCTTCACTTGACAGCATGTTTTGCCAGTGTCTGTGGTGAGCTAGCTTTTGATGTCCTTTAAATTTGAAAAGCTGCTGATTTGAGACCCTTGTAGCAGGTGGCCTCAGGACAAAGGTAGAGCATGGAACAGTCTGGATCTAAGCCTTTGTCCCCTGTGATGGACCCTACGTAGAGTCTGGAGAGGGCATCAGCTGTGACAAGTTCCTTCCCAGGCTTGTATTTGATACACAACTGGTACAGGGACAGACATTCAACCCATCCTGCCTGGCTCTGAGTCAAATGTGACTGGATATTGGAGTACTGAGGGGACTTGTGATCTGTCAGGACCCAGGGTGGGAATTCAGCCCCTTCCAGTAACAGCGTCATTTCTTGATGCAGTGCACAATTTCTGCTAACTCTTTATCATGTATGGGGTAGCGCTACTCTGAGTCAGTAAGCTTCCTGGATTCATAGGCCAGGGAAAAGAAGAGATCCTCATTGGTTTTCACTATTAGCACACCCCTATGGTCCTGTCAGAGGAGTCAGTATCAAGTTTTTACTTGCAATTTAAATTAGGGAATTGTAGTACAGGTGCAGATTTAAGCCTCTGTTTCAACATCTTGAAGGCCTTGTATCTGGTGGGTGTTCACTGAAAGCGCAGTTTGTGTTTAAAAGTTTGGTAAGTGGTGCAATTAGTTATCTGCAGTTGGGGATGAACTTTTGCACATAGGCAACCATGCCTAAGAATTTAAACACCTGCCCAACATTGGTGGGGGTGGCATGCTTGTGGTTGCCTTTATCTTGGCAGGTTTGGGCTTTATCCCTTGGGCATAGATGTTATGCCCAAGGAATAGGAGCTCTGACCTGAGGAATTTGCATTTGGAAGGCTTGGCCTTCAGCTGGTTTTTAAAAATGGTGTTGAGGGCAGCACAAAGATATTGGATATGCGGTTTGATATTGACTGAAGCCAATAATGTTATCAAGGTACACAATAACACATTTCCCAATCAAATCCTTAAAAGCCTTATTCAAGATCATAGCAAAGATAGATGGTGTGCTAGTGTTACCAAAGTTCATGACATGTCACTCAAACAGCCTGTAGCATGTTTGAAAGGCTGTCTTTGCCTCATCCCCAGGGACAATCCTGACCTGATTGTACCCCTCAGTAAGATCAATATTCCTAAAGACCTTTGCACCCGCAAAAGTATCAAAAAGGTTGTCAATTAGCAGTAGAGGTACTTATTCCTTACAGTGACTTTGTTTAGTGTGCAGTAATCTGTAACCAAACAGAGTGATCCATCATTTTCAGCTCCAAATAAAGCCAAATCTCTGTATGAAAAAAGAGAGGGACAAATAAAGCCCTTGTCTAAGGCGTCCACAAGGTGATATCAGATTGTTTTATTGTCTTTGGCATTATAAAGTAGAGGGGTTTGGGTTTTTGTAGAGACCCTTGTAACTGTACAGTGTTTTTTATCTCCTAAGAAGGAGGCAGTTGGTCTAGAATTTTGCTAAATAAATCCTTAAACTCTTTGAGGACTTCTTGCAACACTAGTGAAGGTGTCTTGTTCAGAGGGGAAAGCAAAGCAGGTTCAGAGCGGATGACCTCAACCAAACATTGATTTAAATCTAACTTCTCCCCTTTGAATTTGTAAGAGCCCACCTTTATTATCTGTACAAAGACAGTGTCATATAGAAGCTCGCACATCTTGATAGGACAGATCTGGAATCTTATATCCTTCCTGTTAATGATAATAACTGAGGTATCCTAGTTGATATAGAGGTAATTGTGGCGCAATCATTATAGACATATTATTAAATCATGACTGAGCCCAGCCATGATAGGCCTAGAGAGCTTGACATGGATGTTACCTATTCTTACAGAGATGTGTACCATCTTTTGGATGATGACTACTCTATGAGAGTCTGCTACGTGTGATGCCTTGAATTGGCTAAGGACTTGTCCTAACTGTTGAGAGTCTGTAAATTCCTGATTGACCACAGTGTGATTGGCCTCAGTATCTACCAGGAGTCTGTGAGTGTTTTCAAAAAGCAAAAGTGATAGGTTAAGCAAGTGATTTCATTTGATGAATGACTGGCTTGGAGGACAGAGTTGTCACTGTGTACTTGGAATACGTCTAAGGCTTCCACTCATGTAGGTTATGGTCTCAGGGATTCTTGCCAAGAAGAGATTAGGAGTATGGGTCAAGCGGGGTAGCAGAGCCTCTTGTGCCTAAAAACCCCAGGCTTTTTTCAAACCTGCAATCTGTTTCAACTAAAGCTCTCTCTTGCAAGGGCTCTTGTTGGCATTATCCTATTGACGGGGCTGACAGTGTTCTAATTGGTTCTGGGCGCTGCCAGGTACAGAGCAAGGTTAAGAAGGCGCATCATTGGATCTGAAGAAGCCCATTGTGGCTTATTTGTTTGCTTCTATAATAGCCTTGTAACAGTTTTTGCTTTAGTTGCAACACTCCACAGGCACCCATTTCTAGATATGGGGCTTTATTTTATTGATAATAAGGGTAAGAAACATGGTGTTTTCATCAGTAATGGCTTTTGGGCGGCAACAAGTGCTTATTGCCAAGCAGAAAAGTACTCAGGGGCGCTTTTTGTTTATTTGATTGCAATCAGGGGGTCCCTACTACAATGGATGAAAAGGTTTTGCTGCAACAGGACTTGGCAGTGTCTCTAAAGGCTACCCAGATGACCTTGTATTTTTGCCCAGGCTGGTTGGTGAGTCATAAGGCAGCAGGCCCTGTGAGGTGCCCTAGTGAGGCGATAATTCACATGGGCTCAGGTAATTGAAAAATTTGAAGGCTGGTTTCTGTGGAGTATAACCAACTTACAATGTCAGCACTTTTCACACCACCTGTGAAGGGTTCCAACGGTAGGTTTATCATGTGATGTGACATATTAGACTGGGTCAAAGGGACGTTCATGTTCCACTGTTCCAGGCAGAGTTAGTTATAGAAAATATTGAGCACTAGTTGGTCTTGGTATATGATGTAACCTTCTGGGATGTTCCCATTGCGGATGGGTAAGAAGGTCTCTTGGTGAGGTGTAGCCATACAGCCAGCACTTTGTCTCTTCTTGGGGGATTTTTTAAAGGTAGGCTGTTAAACAAACCTACTGCTGCTACCACTGTTGCAAGTGAACCAATAATAGTTCAGTATTTAGATTGGGAAAGACAACAGTCTAATAGTAAGGATAAGGATTGGGATAAGATGTGTGTATTTTAAGAATAACATAATTAATCTACTATATTGGGGAGCCACAAGTCCACCAGGAGGTGACACTGTGGCATGTTTGATATAAGGTTTTGGGCTAAGAATATCTTATGCAAGAGATCAGCACGTCAAATTGGTGTCACTTATAGCTAGGAGATAATGCCCAGAATTTAACATTGCTCAAAGGATTCTTTATACTGTTAGTTACATTATTAGGTATCTCTTCAAGCACCCCCAATATACAGTAGTTTTCAAAGCTGTGATGCTAAGAGAAATCAACCCAGATTTAAACAAAACAAAAAATAAATCATTTATATTGATTAAGAATAGATTTGGATACACTTCTATTTCATTTAAATCTGAGTTTATTTCACTTAACGCCACATCTTTGGGAACTACTATATCATGAGATACATTGACAGATGGGGGAGTAATCTAAGTTGCAACATTGATGGTATATAGTGTCATACACCAAGGGCACTCTCTTGTTATTGGTATTATTCACTGTTCTTGTAAAGTTATGCCTCTCTCTTGGGCCTCTACTTTAATCATCATCAAATTCTTGGAGATCTCTGCAAAATTCTGCCTGTATATTTATCCAAAGATTTACTGAAACCCCCAAGAAAGGTCTTCACACTATTACTTACAGAATTAGTTTGAATATGCCCCCACTTAACCCACCCAAGAGACACTTCTGGTTAAATATCATATGTGAGAGCGGCCAGGATAGTAGTAACTGCATCCAAGATAGGTTTCTCAATTTTAGTTGAGTCAGTCTTTTCTTTGATTTTGTTCATTCAAATTTGTCCAGATTTTCCTTCCTCAAGAAATGCATTTGTATTCCCTTATATCATTGGTGAAAGGGTTTTGACATTCAACCCCTCACCCAAATTACATTTCCTCTCTTTAAATGAATGCAAGGGTTATAAAAGACCTTGCTTCATCATTATCTACTCTAATGAAGTTCTATTAGTGAAAATTTAGTGGCCTTTCTGGCCAGGATAAGTACTCTAGGATTAATACAGCAACTTTCATAATTTAAACTGTCTTCATGTAGCATCCTTCATGTCAACAATCCCAAATTTTATTTTGGCTTTGCTGTTTAAAATTTTACTTAAAATTTGAAAATTGAATTAAATTAAAAATTTATTATTAGAAACAGTTATTTAAGGTAAACAATGAATGAACATACAATAAAGATGCAAAAATATTTTTTGGGAATTGTTGGCATGGAAAATGTTACATGTAGAAAGTTTAAATGATGATGGTTGCCATTAATACTGCCCTTTCTGAAAATCTGGATGTCACATGTTTTTTCTTGCATCTGAGTAGCTTCAGTTTTCTCACTAACCCAAGCTACTTACTCCTTCTGCCTCTTGGAAAATGCCCAGTCTATTTTTTTATTCATAACAGCATCCTTATCCACAGTGCACTTGGTTGGTTTTATTACCATGTTTTTGGGATGCTTTCATACTACCACAGAAAAAATCAAAACAAAGTCAAATTAAATCACTTTGACTATATAATTTATTGGGTTTATTTTTATTTTTCTGTATTTAGTAATAGTAAATATTGTTACCCATCCCATCTATTTCAAATCTGGGTTTATGTTGTAGCTATGTTGTATTAGCAGAGTTATAAGGGGCAATGTTTAGAAGCTAGATAATATCTTTATTGTGCTATGGGAGATTATATAGTTTAAGTGAATATTTTAGGGGGAGCAAGATCCCTGCTGATCATCAATTGGATGTACAGGGGGTGGGTTGATCCAGCTGTTGGCTTGAGCGCTAAATCAAGTACACCCCTGGATTTTGAATTAAGGTTGGTTCAAGTTTCCCTATTTGGAAAATTGAGTTGATTTCTGCTTTTGGCTACAGGTGCCAGGATAGTTAGTTTGAGGGCCAGGGAGTCTTTTGTGAAAAGCCTTGCTAGGGGCTTACCCTGCATTTTTGATATTTAAAATGTCTAAAATTATTCTTTTGTTGAGGGTCTGGATGTACAAGCATTCTGGCTACCGCCAACCTACTTAACATCCAGCCATTGCCCAATTTGGTGCCCTTCCAATATACTGTTTGACATACCAATAATGATAACCAAGCAATATCACATGGCGATCCAAGTATCCAGTGGCTTGAACCCATCCCGCACATGATCAACCCCTAGATTCAATCCAACTAAATCTCTGCCACAGCCCAATCTATATAAGTCTAAAATATTATCCAATAAAAGATACTTCTCTTCTCTCCTAATTCCATATTTGAAGCTTCCCCAAAAGGTGCTCCTTATCACTTTTTAGTTGTAAATATTCCTCTTTAGCCATAAATATTGTATTTCTGTTGTATTTCATCATTTATCCTAAAAAACGTTACTCATATTACCCATTCTTCATTCTGATTATGTATCTTAATTAGGACGTACTAGTAACAGTGTAAAAACTTCACTAATGTATTTTGGTACTTGATTATCTTGTTGTTTGTTCCAGTTGCTATAGGGGTTCATTGTTTGATGAATATTTTCAGGTAGGACACACCATTCCTAAAATGGCATCTCAAAAAATGCTATTTCAAAATACACCATCTCAATTTTTGCTATCTTGATTTTATAGTAAAAACACCATTTTGATTTACTGTAAATTCAGAACCTAAACATAAAAATGTGGGATTATCAAATCCTTGGTCCAAATTTCAAATCACTTTTGCGGGCAACTCAGCTAAGTGAAAATTAAAATATTAAATAAAATCAGCCATTTAATTTGACTTTTTTTGATTTATTTAAATCGGAAAATTTTGAATCCCTTGAGCAGATAACTCAACTAACAAAAGACAAAACACAACAAACAAATTTGGGATACATGAATCAGAAATGTGGGATTCCAATATACAATTTGAGATTTCCTGTATGTCAAACATATCATAGACATCATGTAAAAATTAAAGAATCTGAAATTGCGGGATTGTCAAATCCAAGAACCAAATTTCAAATAAAAAATGAGGCAAATTCAAAATAAATATAATTTATGGGTGTCTCAAAAAGGATGCAAAAGGATCTAGAGTGGATTTGTGCAAATTCTTTTAGGAATCATAGGCATTCTCAAAAATCACCCTATTCCATTTTAGGGTGGCTAAAATTTAGATGCTTGAATACTATAGATTCTAAAAAACATAATAATAAAATAGAATTATATATTACAATCTATCTTATCATGTTGTCTTTTCCTTGATGTGTTGATAGTTCATTTGCTGTTGATAATGTACTTGCGTTTAATTGGATAGTTTCATCTCCAATTGCCTTGGCAATAGGAAATCAAGTTGTCAGCCCAAGACCAGTTGTAGTCGTGGAGGTAACTTAATTTCCTATTGCCAATGCAACTGGAGGTGAAACTATCCAATTAAATGCAAACAGATTATCTACAACCTTTTTAAAATTACCACAATAAAAAGAAAAAGAAACTTGATAATGTCAATTATATACTTCTGGGAAGTACATAAAACAAGATAAAGGGGAAAATTAAGAAGAGAATGATACTTTATTTGATATGAATTTAGGGTATTATATAGTATCATAGGAAGCCACATGTTGTCCATGTACTTCATGGTAGTCATGAAGCTTATCCAAGTAATTGTTCCTCTTAAGTCATGAGGTTTGTCCAAGTTGTGTTCCACTTAGGACTCAAATGCTTGATCCCTGCAATAGATGGCCAAATGATAACAGTGCCACCAACTTAATGATTAGTCAGGGAATTAATTTCCTGAGGGAGAGTAATAATAGATGTTTTAAAAATAAAAATAGATTTTACTGTATAATTCTATTTTATTGTTAAATATACTAAATTCAGGTAATAGTAAGCATCTAAATTTTAGCCGTGCTAAAATGGAATAGGGTGATTTTTGGGAGTGCCTTTGATTCCTAAAATAATTAGCACAAATCCACTCTAGATCCTTTGACTTCCTATTTGAGACACCCATAAATTATA
Organism: Entomophthora muscae; assembly: GCA_014839935.2. NCBI lineage: Eukaryota > Fungi > Entomophthoromycota > Entomophthoromycetes > Entomophthorales > Entomophthoraceae > Entomophthora > Entomophthora muscae. Next base: position 635,433 of record QTSX02001428.1, read on the forward strand.
TTTATTTCAAATTCACCTTATTTTTGATTGTAAATTTAGTTCTTGGATTTGAAAATCCCACAATTTCATATTTGTTAATTTCTAAATGTTGTCTATGATTTGTTAGACTTAAGAAAATACCAAATTGTACATTATAATACTAAATTTCTGATCTATGTATCTCACATGTGTTTGGTATATTTTGTCTTTAGTTAGTTGAGTTATCTTCTCAAAGGTTCAAAATTTGCCAATTTAAATAAATAGAAAAAATTAATTTTAAATAGTTGATTTTATTAAGTAATTTAGTTTTCACTCAGTTGAATTGCCCACAAATGTGATTTAAAATTTGGACCAAGAATTTGACAATCCCAAATTTTTATCTTAAGGTTCTGAATTTATAGTATCTTGTATCAAATCAATAAAAATAAGGCGCTTTATGTGAGGAGCAACCTTATGGGTTGATCTTTTGGGTAAAGTTAAATCAGGATCCTGTACAGTGACTGACACACACAGCATATGTATCTTTTTATAGAAGGCTGTGACTTTTTTTAGCATCTGTTGCCCCTCCAAAGTTCTATAAAACACTGGCTCTTCATCATTGTATTGATCACTGTTGCTTACACAGGGCTCATAGCTAGTGTAAAGCACTTACTGAACCTTTTTTATCATGGCTGTTGGGACTGACTCCTGATGGTAAACAGACTCAAATACCAAAGAAGAAAGCTCCATTTCCTTGTTGCTCACTGTTTTAGATTTGACAACCTTGACAGCCTTTATGGATAGCTTGAACACCCTTGGATTTATGCTTCATGCCCTCCCAACCTGTGCAGCTTGAACAGGTTGTTGTGTCTGTGTGATCTCAACAGTATCTATTGCTCTCTTGTCTTCTTCTTGAGTTGGCACTTGTGTTGCACTAACAGAATTTTTGACCTGAGTGATGCCCCTGACCACAATGCACACCAGCTATATTGCCACTCTGTTTTTGTATACTTTCTTTTCTTCTATAAAATAAAGTAATAAATTGAGTCCAATTAAGCCACAACCCTGGTTTTGAATTTTTTATTCTTATCTGAATATGACTATTGAATTAGAATTTACACTTTCCAACTACCTGTTTCTAGACTTTTCATTTCTTAACTAGTTGTTTTTGGTTTTAGAAAGCCAATTTTAGAATCACTAAATTAATTTTCACCCATTGATCCCAGATTTAATACCATGTTTAAACACCCAGAACAATGTTTTTATAATTCAAGTTTCAGATCCTGTGTCTTTTTTAGATATCTGGGTATCATTTCTGTTTACATCTCATTTCACACAACAACTGAGTATTTTTGTTTAATGATTGTGTTACCATAGTGTTTGTTTTTAGATTAAGTTTTGACTCAGATCATTTTGTTTGTTAATTCATGTACTTTTTACTGTATTTTGAATATTATTGCCTATAACATGAGTACTTTGTTGTTGAGTTGAGCCACTTTGCCCGTTAACACCCAAAATCCCTGTTAAAAGAGTGTATTTTTTACACAGATAATTGGATGTTGCTTAAACCCAAGTCCATTTGATTTAAGTCTGAGTTACTTTCCCTTAGCTTCATAGATGTGAGAACTACTGTATTCTAAACTTAGAAAAGTACGTGAGAGCATTTGGCTTTGGTGTAACCTGCAGCCCATAAGAATTTGTTGAGTCATCAGAAGTAACAAGTCTGACAGTCCCTGCAGACTGGAGGCAATGGGACATTTCTTCCTACTTATGGGTAAATATACATATTTTTATTACTGTAATTTATTATAGGAATCCATACTATATGGCAACAATATCATCTTTTGCTCTACTAATAGGGTTTTAATTAAATAAAGAGAACTGGAATATTAAACTACGCTTCATTGTAAAGTCTAAAAAAAGAAGGATACAAAACCTCAGTCTTAATTAATATAGACTGACATTAGTTGGCCCAGCTGCTTGTGTTATTTCCAAGGTTAGCTTACAACACTAATATAGGGACTGAAGTACCATTAGGGCAACACAGCAGGGGGCCTAACCTTGATGGTGAATTTTGGAAGAAAGCTCCCTTGACAACTTTCACAGCATCAGTGTTCTTCTTAATAAGGTTTACAACTGATTCCCTTAATTAAGTAGAGTCAGTTGTCTACTGTTGTAAATTGCGCTATTAATGATATTTTGATGTGGCCTGGAAATTGCAATACTTTCAAAGACCTGGCTGGGGTTGCTTTTGACTTCAATAGTTGCCCCTTTCCATAAATGAGTCAACTGCAATATCCATGTATTCTGGATCATGCTACATAGTTTATTCTGATCCTGGTATAATTTTAAACTAAATTAGTCCCCTTGTCTATCTAGTGAATGATTTTTGCTCCCAGTCTACTATATAAGTAGAATTCTCACTCTAAATAAAGACAACCTTATCCATACTTTTGTTGGCTTTTATAATCTCCAAGATTATTCTTTCATTTTTTCTAAAAGAAAACTCTCTTTTATCTTTTCATGAAATTAGTAACATCCCTTTAATTTTCCCCTGAAGGCTAACCCAAGGCTAGCTTTGAACCTCAAACCTTTTTTAATAAAGGTTTCCCACTGTGTTCTACTGGATGTAATCCCTAAGAGCCAAACTTGACATCTATCTGGGCCACTTCCCAGGTCTAGCTAGCCAGCAGATGGCTACTACTTGGTGAAGATGATTGTTCACTTAATCAGAGCTACTCTGATATAATAAGCTTGGGGGCCTTTTATCTTAGGAATTTTGACCTGGTGGACCAATCCATATTGGACTCTTCTAGATGTAATACAGGTGAAAGTCCATATGCCGGTCCTGCTGTTCTAGGATATAATCAAAGTTTGGAATAATATTTATTATGAGATGCATATTCAAGTGCCTGTTGAGGTGAACTAATTAATTGCACAATACCTACATATTCCATTCATTAATTAGGAACAGGGATTTTATTAATGCTAGGATGTGATTTGGTCTTTTATCCTACAGCCTGGTTGCCCACATTTTTTGTTTAACCATTCTTAGGCTGCATATCTGTGGGCCTGTAAATATTGGTTGAGCCCGTTAATTAGTCAACATACCAAAATACTGACAACTCTCATTTGATTAAAAAAGTGATTTTATAAACTTCATTATGTCATTTTTAAAAACTACTTGCTTTGATATATAAAAGCCAAGATTTGATTATAATTCAATATGAGGTGAAATAAGATATTTGCTTTCAATTACACCCTTTATCACAACTGTTTGTAATGATTGGAGTTGGTTTTATCTCTGAAATTTCAGCTTTGCAAATCCCACAGGGGCTCTAGAAGACTTGAGGATTGGTTTGTGTTTTCTGTTATTTTATTGCATTGTCTTTTTTAACTCTTTTGTTTTGAGATCAAAATCACCAAAAATATCAAAACCTTAAAGATAAAAAGATTAAATTAAACTGATATTAGAAATGAAAATGGTCAAATCTGTTACTCTTCTTTTAGAAAAATTCTAATTTGGCTTTGATATGAAATTTAGAGTAATTCCTGATGATAAGAAAACAACTCATTTGAAATGTTTCTGAAGCATCAAATGTTATTTATGAAATTGGAATCACAGCAACAAAAACAAATACAAGAACTACAGAATTTTGGTAGGACAAGCCATTTCAAAAACGGCATCTCAAAAAACGCTATTTTGAAATATGCCATCTTGATTTTGAGGTATCTCAATTTTATAGTAAAACACCATTTTGGTTTACAGCATCACAACTAAGAAAACCAGGTTTTAAATTTTTAGATTTTTTGAACTCCAAAAATAACCCAAAAAATAAAAAATAAAAACATTTTGAGGCTAAAAAAGCCTCAGGATTCTAAATCTGCAATAAGAAATGGGGCTGAATTAGTAGCAACAAGGTTGCGTAAATCCCAAAAACTTAAAACATACCAAAAACAACTATTTTCATCTATTATAACTATAAACTATACTTTATAACAAGAAGATATTTGTACCAAATACTAAAAAAAGTCAAAAAAATAATAAAATTAAAAGAAAGAAGAGAGAAGATAAAGTGGTTTTTATTCAAAAATTGCTCAAACATTGGTAGAAAGAGCAACTGAGATAGCTTGGAGATGCTCAAGCTTTCTATCCTTGGGATAGTCTGCAAGAACCACCTTGCTAATCTCAGTATATTTCTTTAATGCCTTAGTCTGCTTTGGGGGTTGCCCTTGGACTTCATGCCAGTCTTGAAGAGCCAGGAAGAGATGACCTGCTGGGTTTTTAGATGCACCATTATTTTGTTGAATTTGGGCTTATGAACCCAGACTATTATTACAAATTGGCTATGCCACCCTTCAAGGGAAGATATGGTCTTGATCAAACCATCTTTTACCTGCTTATAGCAGCTCCACTGGATTAAGTCACTGCCTTTTCTGATGTGGTGTGCTCCTTGAAATACTCCAACCCATTGAGTTTCAAAATACTCAATGATCAGAGCAAAGGCTGCCTGTTTGGCAAGGATATAAGGATGGCAGAGAAGAGCATCATAAAAGGCATTGGTCTCCTCCTTTCTCACAGGGGCAATGGCAGCAAAGCAGTTGAACATGTCCTTGGCTTCTTTAGTGCCTTCAGATTTGACCAGCTCATGAAGATCATAGCACTTTTGGAGGCGGCAGCAGAGTGCCTGCTGGAAGTGGAAGTAGCATCCCTGGGGGAGCTTTTGAAGACTCTAATGAAAGCATTTGCCTGAGCCTGTTCAAAATCCACTACCAGATATTTGTGGTAGGGAAGGCTTTTTGGCTGCTTCACAGTTGGGGTGGCTGCCTCTTCCTGTGACTGGGCCTTCTTCTTGCGCCCTCTGGTTTCCTTTGGCTCCTCTTTGATGGTTGGGAGGATCTCATCCAACTTGGTCTTTAAAGTTGTAAGAGCACAAACATTAGTTTCCTGCTTCTTATTTGGGAGGAAAAATAAGACCAGGGGAAGAACCAGATTTCCAACCTTCCCATGGATGTTCCAAAGCTTGCTAAATAGCTTTGGGCAGGTGGAGAAAGTGCTATCTGCAAGCCTGGTCTTGCATTTCAACAGTTTGTGCAGATCCTGTGAGGTAGCAAAGCAAATAATGCGCTCAGGGTCATGTTGGCTGTTGTTGTGGAGAAGGAATCTCTTCTCATGACAAGATAGTTTTTGTTTCTCAGTAAGGATCAATTGATCAATTGATGAAGCACTGAAAACTTCAGTGCTCAGAGCATATCTCTGATCAGTGAGATATCTCTGTAATTTTGAGACGCCACCAACAGTGGCAAGTTGGGTGTCATTTAAATTGAGGAGGGCATCATTGGTGACCTCAGTGGCGGTTTGATCTCTGGTGGTTGGGATGACCTGGCAAAGAAACCAGAGGATCAGTTGGTACAGGGGATCAAAAGGCTCAGCACAGTCATTCCCAGTAGTCAGGGCCTTGAATCTAGTGAACCCGTATATAGTGAGCCTAGCAGGGCACCCAATGTTATCACATTTATAGTGATGTTGGCAGATTGGTTTCTTTTCATTGTTACATCTGAAGCTGTAGCCCTTGTAAACAAAGCTGACACCCTCTTTATTAGCCATTATGGGGTAGCTGGCTTGGTATGTGGTGGGCACAGCAAAGGTGCCATTTTGATTGCAGATATTGTGGATAGTGTATAGATCCCAGAGCTCAATTTGCTCATCTGCAGGAGCTCCAGGCTCAGGCTCAGGCTCAGGCTCCTGCTTCTCTTCCTCTTTGGGCTCTGAGGTGGGATCAGAGTGGTGGTTGAAGTTGAACAACTTTTCTTGGGGGTCTGAAGGGGAGTAAACAAAACAAGAGTGGTGAGGGGTTGGGCTTGTTTCTCTCAGGTTCAGGGGAAGGTGTGAGTGTCTTGGGGGGAGCTTTACCCTTAGCAGGCTTCTTTTTAGGGGTAGTTTTGGTCTTTTTGGCCTTGGTAGGAGTGAACTTGTACTTAGAGACCTTGGATGCCTTGGATGCCTTGGGTGCAGCTTTGGTGGTAGGCTTGGAAGGCATCTACAAGTGAATTAGTATCAAAATATGGGAAATTTGGGGGTTGTTTTTAAAGAGAAAAGCGAAAATGTTTTTAATATAAAGGTAGTAATTTTTTACATAGAATTGTAGAGAAAGTCTTAAAATATATAATATTGAATTTCAATGTTTTTTTATAAAAAATATTTTCTATTAGTAACACAAATATGCAAAACTTTGAGTTTTGACTGAAAGCATGAAGTCAAAATGGCATTTTTGAAGTGACATAATTGAGAGGTTGTAGCTCAAAAACATAGTGTTTTTGACCATTTTTTATATTAAATTAACAAATTTCTGGTGGAGCTACCTCAATCAGGCCAAAGAATAAAATCTGAATATTTAAAAAACTAGCTTACACAACTGGGGTTAAAAAATACCCAGTTGTTTAGAGAAGATAAAAAAATATATATCTGCAAAGTTTCAGGAAATTTCTTACATTTTTTATTAATATGGTTTTAACCTGAAATGATACTTTTGAAAAGTGGAAAGCAGGAATTGCGGCAGGGAATTGATATAGCGTAGCCTGGCGTCATATGTAATTTCCCCTTATTTTCCCCTATCCATTGTGCACATTAAATAAATTGGGTGATATGAAACTCGGTGAAATTCAAAGTGACGTAAATTAAAATGGCGTAATTACCCCTTCCATATTAAAATCACTATTAAAATATTTTATTAAGAGAACCCTTATCAATGTATCCATGTATAATAAAGTTATAAATTACATATAACAAAACTGTTTTTTTTACCCAGCAATGACAATCACTAGAAGGACTATCATAGTGATGTCTTTTTAGGTTGTTCTTATTATAAATGTCTTAGATTAATACTATAGGAACATCTTCTGGCACTATACAACATGATTTATTTTAGTTCAGGTATAAGCTTATTTTAGTTAAAGATAAATAGCATGATTCAAAATGACGTAAAGTTGAGATGGCATAAACACACCCCACAATAAGTGATTTCATATGTAAATAAAGTTAGTGAAATAAGATTTAATTAATCTGACTCGAAGTGACAGAATCAAGATGGCATAAATTTGAGATGCCGCATTATAAAGGTGTATGTAAATTTTAACTATTTTATTGTTTATTTTATTTTTTTGTGATTCAAAAACACTAACACAAAAAACACCATCTTGAATTAAATTTGAGATGGCATAAATCAAAGTGCCATTTTCGAAATGGTGCCCTACCATTTTCACTTTAGTGACTGAGTTGTTTTTGTTCTCAAACCCCATAATAAAATTTATATCTCTGTAATGTGACTGAAATTGTTTTGTTTGTGTGATCAATTGTACTGTTATTACTTTCAAATAAATCTGTTTTCAGTATGCATCCTTCCTTGTGTATCTGGAAATTTATGTCCATCAGTGCTCTTTTACCTGTGAAACGAGCACCTATTTCTCCAAAAAAAATAGGGTTTGTTTTGGCTTGAACTGATTTCATTTCAGGCTAGTATACTTTTGTTTATCTCAACCAGTTAAAAATAGTGTGCATGTTTCTGTATCGGCTGGCTAAATCTCTGCTGAAACGTACGGCCTTGGTGGAGGGGATTTTAATTGATCACTGCAAATATTGCTCGTTTCATTTGAACCGATATCCGAGTTTCAACCAATTCCGCAATTATCGAGTCATGCGGATAGATCCGTTGTGTGGCCCGAAGTTAACCGCATTGCATCAGCACCAAAAAATTTTGTCCCTCCTTTAAATTAAACGCTTTCTCCTATTTAAGGCCAACTATTTTTTAACGAAAATAACTTGATGGCTTATTCGTTGCGAGAGAGAGTCCCAAGGGCTGCTAATAAGCCATCAGTCTACGTAGACGATTCGCCCAAGGCACCCAAGAGGCAGAAAGTTAAGGCAGTTTCTAAAAAAGTTCCCAGAGGCTTAGTCGATGAAGCCCCTTTGGATACTATAGATTCTTTAGCTGCCGATGAGCAAATAAAACAGCTCTCAGCATCTAAAAAAGCAGCAGCGAAACCAAAGGCAACTAATAAGATTGCTGCTCTCGATGTATCAAATTTGTCTCTTTATTTTCTTGCTTCACGTCAGCTAGATAGAGGGTCTGACAATGCCTTTACAGAAGAGAGCAGTGACTCGAATTCAAACGAATCTGAAATTAAAGATGAAGGTATGGCAGGTCGCGATGAGGAAAAGAAGCAGCTTGGTGAATTCTGGGAAAAGCATGTGACAAGGAAAGTTCCTGGCTCCCTATATATTTCAGGGCAACCTGGGACAGGAAAGACGGCTCTGTTAAAAGAGTGGATGGTCAAATATCACTCCAAACGTGGTAGTGCTGGAAATGGGGCTACTCTTGTGGTTCACTTTAATTGTGTCGCTGTAACAGGGCCTCGTGCCTTTCTCCCCGCCCTACTTGACGCGATTCCAATCAAATCAAAAGCCACGTTTGAAGAGCCGATTGAAAGTTTAAAGCTTTTAATCACAACATCATCTGGGTTTATGTAGGTTTCTTATTCATCATCGAAAGCATATATCTAACCGGTTATGATTATTGTATTATTCAGTGTCCTTATCCTTGATGAACTAGATCATCTTCTGGGTTCAGTTGGGAGTGGGGCCGGTCAAGAGATTCTGTACCAGGTATTTGAGCTAGTCCACCTGCCAGGTTCTAGAATTTCAGTTATTGGGGTGGCCAACGACCTTAACCTTACCGATCGGTTCCTTCCACGGCTACGTGCTAGAGGGTGTAAGTGACCTTTACATTACTTTTGTTTTTATGTATACACTTATTAATCCATAAGCTATTCTGTAAGGTGCTCATTATAAATATTACTAAGATAAAAATCAATTATCAAGCTTGCATAAACTCGATCCACTTTTCATAGCTTCTTTAGGACAAGAAATTTGATTCTTGACTTGATTTGTCAATATTTCACACTATTTTTTGACAACAACACTGAAATTTTGAGATAAAAGTCTCAGTTCAAACCAGGCTTTATTTTACGTCATACATTAGCAAAAAATCTAGATGGTGCCTTTATACTAACTTCAGACGATATATAACTATCAGTTATTAAATAAGGATAAGATTCCCTTGTTAATGTTTTAATGCAGTTTTAACGCATATACTGATTTTTAATAGATGAGCCTCAGCGAATCAAGTTCCAGCCATACAACTTGGAGCAAATAAAAGCCATCCTTACTAAGCTCCTTAGCCCTGTGGAAAAAGAGGCTTCACGTCGCTGTGATTTATCTGGACAGCCTCCAAAACTCTTTTTCAATCCTGCCGCTCTCGAATTTTGTGCAAGAAAAGTTGCCAGCGTTTCGGGTGATCTTCGCCGAGCTTTGGATCTCTGCCGCCAGGCGGTGAACATTGCCGAGTCTGAAGCCTCTGCAGGCCCAATGATCCAGATTAGCGTTGGGCATATCCTTAAGGCTGAGCAAGCTAGTGCAGGCTCGCCTGTCATTAAAACAATCAAAGCACTCCCTCCCAATGCCCAGGTTCTACTCGCCGCCATTCTTCATCTCATACATAAGAATGCTCCTCTAATTATTTCTCAGGTAAAATAAGAGATTTTTAAATAGATTCTGCTGGGTTAAAACAAATTTTTATAAAAAAGAACTTGAAAAGCGTTTATTAACCTCGGCCATTTAGCTCTATGAAGAGTATTTCCGGGTTTGTAATGACAGTGGCCTTTTTGAAGCTCTCTCCATCAACGAAGTTGGTGCACTTCTAGATAATCTCGAAACAAATGGCTTGATTTCAAGGAATCTTGAATCTAAGGCTTTTAGAGGAACTCCTGTCCGTCGACCCGGGCCTAACAGCGGCAAGCATCGCACTCCTTCTATCTCCTTATTGATTGTAGAAGCTGACCTGCGTAAAGCCTTAATGGCTAGTGATCTGGTTCGCACTCTCGTTCCGTGCGAAAAGAAAAAAATAAGAAACTAGAGATAATGAAAGGCTGCTTTAGTCAAGGTCTACTATGAAGACTACCTGCTTCTCTATAGTGTAATGTGCCTTAATTCAACATCCGAAAATGAGTTTAACTCCCAATAGACGTAGGGTATGGATTTTAGCAAAGATAAAACAATTTGTCAATCTTTGGCTGTGGTACATTTATACTCATTTCAGGCTTATGTTAAGAATGACCAAATTACATGATAATGTCATATACTGACCTATCAGACCATATTTGACTCAACGGAAAATGTATATCAATGGCAAATATGTTTCCCACTCATTGATTATAGCGTGACAGGCACTATATTTCTATCATGTTATATCTTTTATCACAAAATTCTGGTAGGACACACCACCTTGAAAATGGCACTTTGATTTATGCCATCTCAAATTTAATTCAAGATGGTGTTTTTTGTGTTAGTGTTTTTGAATCACAAAAAAATAAAATAAACAATAAAATAGTTAAAATTTACATACACCTTTATAATGCGGCATCTCAAATTTATGCCATCTTGATTCTGTCACTTCGAGTCAGATTAATTAAATCTTATTTCACTAACTTTATTTACATATGAAATCACTTATTGTGGGGTGTGTTTATGCCATCTCAACTTTACGTCATTTTGAATCATGCTATTTATCTTTAACTAAAATAAGCTTATACCTGAACTAAAATAAATCATGTTGTATAGTGCCAGAAGATGTTCCTATAGTATTAATCTAAGACATTTATAATAAGAACAACCTAAAAAGACATCACTATGATAGTCCTTCTAGTGATTGTCATTGCTGGGTAAAAAAAACAGTTTTGTTATATGTAATTTATAACTTTATTATACATGGATACATTGATAAGGGTTCTCTTAATAAAATATTTTAATAGTGATTTTAATATGGAAGGGGTAATTACGCCATTTTAATTTACGTCACTTTGAATTTCACCGAGTTTCATATCACCCAATTTATTTAATGTGCACAATGGATAGGGGAAAATAAGGGGAAATTACATATGACGCCAGGCTACGCTATATCAATTCCCTGCCGCAATTCCTGCTTTCCACTTTTCAAAAGTATCATTTCAGGTTAAAACCATATTAATAAAAAATGTAAGAAATTTCCTGAAACTTTGCAGATATATATTTTTTTATCTTCTCTAAACAACTGGGTATTTTTTAACCCCAGTTGTGTAAGCTAGTTTTTTAAATATTCAGATTTTATTCTTTGGCCTGATTGAGGTAGCTCCACCAGAAATTTGTTAATTTAATATAAAAAATGGTCAAAAACACTATGTTTTTGAGCTACAACCTCTCAATTATGTCACTTCAAAAATGCCATTTTGACTTCATGCTTTCAGTCAAAACTCAAAGTTTTGCATATTTGTGTTACTAATAGAAAATATTTTTTATAAAAAAAACATTGAAATTCAATATTATATATTTTAAGACTTTCTCTACAATTCTATGTAAAAAATTACTACCTTTATATTAAAAACATTTTCGCTTTTCTCTTTAAAAACAACCCCCAAATTTCCCATATTTTGATACTAATTCACTTGTAGATGCCTTCCAAGCCTACCACCAAAGCTGCACCCAAGGCATCCAAGGCATCCAAGGTCTCTAAGTACAAGTTCACTCCTACCAAGGCCAAAAAGACCAAAACTACCCCTAAAAAGAAGCCTGCTAAGGGTAAAGCTCCCCCCAAGACACTCACACCTTCCCCTGAACCTGAGAGAAACAAGCCCAACCCCTCACCACTCTTGTTTTGTTTACTCCCCTTCAGACCCCCAAGAAAAGTTGTTCAACTTCAACCACCACTCTGATCCCACCTCAGAGCCCAAAGAGGAAGAGAAGCAGGAGCCTGAGCCTGAGCCTGAGCCTGGAGCTCCTGCAGATGAGCAAATTGAGCTCTGGGATCTATACACTATCCACAATATCTGCAATCAAAATGGCACCTTTGCTGTGCCCACCACATACCAAGCCAGCTACCCCATAATGGCTAATAAAGAGGGTGTCAGCTTTGTTTACAAGGGCTACAGCTTCAGATGTAACAATGAAAAGAAACCAATCTGCCAACATCACTATAAATGTGATAACATTGGGTGCCCTGCTAGGCTCACTATATACGGGTTCACTAGATTCAAGGCCCTGACTACTGGGAATGACTGTGCTGAGCCTTTTGATCCCCTGTACCAACTGATCCTCTGGTTTCTTTGCCAGGTCATCCCAACCACCAGAGATCAAACCGCCACTGAGGTCACCAATGATGCCCTCCTCAATTTAAATGACACCCAACTTGCCACTGTTGGTGGCGTCTCAAAATTACAGAGATATCTCACTGATCAGAGATATGCTCTGAGCACTGAAGTTTTCAGTGCTTCATCAATTGATCAATTGATCCTTACTGAGAAACAAAAACTATCTTGTCATGAGAAGAGATTCCTTCTCCACAACAACAGCCAACATGACCCTGAGCGCATTATTTGCTTTGCTACCTCACAGGATCTGCACAAACTGTTGAAATGCAAGACCAGGCTTGCAGATAGCACTTTCTCCACCTGCCCAAAGCTATTTAGCAAGCTTTGGAACATCCATGGGAAGGTTGGAAATCTGGTTCTTCCCCTGGTCTTATTTTTCCTCCCAAATAAGAAGCAGGAAACTAATGTTTGTGCTCTTACAACTTTAAAGACCAAGTTGGATGAGATCCTCCCAACCATCAAAGAGGAGCCAAAGGAAACCAGAGGGCGCAAGAAGAAGGCCCAGTCACAGGAAGAGGCAGCCACCCCAACTGTGAAGCAGCCAAAAAGCCTTCCCTACCACAAATATCTGGTAGTGGATTTTGAACAGGCTCAGGCAAATGCTTTCATTAGAGTCTTCAAAAGCTCCCCCAGGGATGCTACTTCCACTTCCAGCAGGCACTCTGCTGCCGCCTCCAAAAGTGCTATGATCTTCATGAGCTGGTCAAATCTGAAGGCACTAAAGAAGCCAAGGACATGTTCAACTGCTTTGCTGCCATTGCCCCTGTGAGAAAGGAGGAGACCAATGCCTTTTATGATGCTCTTCTCTGCCATCCTTATATCCTTGCCAAACAGGCAGCCTTTGCTCTGATCATTGAGTATTTTGAAACTCAATGGGTTGGAGTATTTCAAGGAGCACACCACATCAGAAAAGGCAGTGACTTAATCCAGTGGAGCTGCTATAAGCAGGTAAAAGATGGTTTGATCAAGACCATATCTTCCCTTGAAGGGTGGCATAGCCAATTTGTAATAATAGTCTGGGTTCATAAGCCCAAATTCAACAAAATAATGGTGCATCTAAAAACCCAGCAGGTCATCTCTTCCTGGCTCTTCAAGACTGGCATGAAGTCCAAGGGCAACCCCCAAAGCAGACTAAGGCATTAAAGAAATATACTGAGATTAGCAAGGTGGTTCTTGCAGACTATCCCAAGGATAGAAAGCTTGAGCATCTCCAAGCTATCTCAGTTGCTCTTTCTACCAATGTTTGAGCAATTTTTGAATAAAAACCACTTTATCTTCTCTCTTCTTTCTTTTAATTTTATTATTTTTTTGACTTTTTTTAGTATTTGGTACAAATATCTTCTTGTTATAAAGTATAGTTTATAGTTATAATAGATGAAAATAGTTGTTTTTGGTATGTTTTAAGTTTTTGGGATTTACGCAACCTTGTTGCTACTAATTCAGCCCCATTTCTTATTGCAGATTTAGAATCCTGAGGCTTTTTAGCCTCAAAATGTTTTTATTTTTTATTTTTTGGGTTATTTTTGGAGTTCAAAAAATCTAAAAATTTAAAACCTGGTTTTCTTAGTTGTGATGCTGTAAACCAAAATGGTGTTTTACTATAAAATTGAGATACCTCAAAATCAAGATGGCATATTTCAAAATAGCGTTTTTTGAGATGCCGTTTTTGAAATGGCTTGTCCTACCAAAATTCTGTAGTTCTTGTATTTGTTTTTGTTGCTGTGATTCCAATTTCATAAATAACATTTGATGCTTCAGAAACATTTCAAATGAGTTGTTTTCTTATCATCAGGAATTACTCTAAATTTCATATCAAAGCCAAATTAGAATTTTTCTAAAAGAAGAGTAACAGATTTGACCATTTTCATTTCTAATATCAGTTTAATTTAATCTTTTTATCTTTAAGGTTTTGATATTTTTGGTGATTTTGATCTCAAAACAAAAGAGTTAAAAAAGACAATGCAATAAAATAACAGAAAACACAAACCAATCCTCAAGTCTTCTAGAGCCCCTGTGGGATTTGCAAAGCTGAAATTTCAGAGATAAAACCAACTCCAATCATTACAAACAGTTGTGATAAAGGGTGTAATTGAAAGCAAATATCTTATTTCACCTCATATTGAATTATAATCAAATCTTGGCTTTTATATATCAAAGCAAGTAGTTTTTAAAAATGACATAATGAAGTTTATAAAATCACTTTTTTAATCAAATGAGAGTTGTCAGTATTTTGGTATGTTGACTAATTAACGGGCTCAACCAATATTTACAGGCCCACAGATATGCAGCCTAAGAATGGTTAAACAAAAAATGTGGGCAACCAGGCTGTAGGATAAAAGACCAAATCACATCCTAGCATTAATAAAATCCCTGTTCCTAATTAATGAATGGAATATGTAGGTATTGTGCAATTAATTAGTTCACCTCAACAGGCACTTGAATATGCATCTCATAATAAATATTATTCCAAACTTTGATTATATCCTAGAACAGCAGGACCGGCATATGGACTTTCACCTGTATTACATCTAGAAGAGTCCAATATGGATTGGTCCACCAGGTCAAAATTCCTAAGATAAAAGGCCCCCAAGCTTATTATATCAGAGTAGCTCTGATTAAGTGAACAATCATCTTCACCAAGTAGTAGCCATCTGCTGGCTAGCTAGACCTGGGAAGTGGCCCAGATAGATGTCAAGTTTGGCTCTTAGGGATTACATCCAGTAGAACACAGTGGGAAACCTTTATTAAAAAAGGTTTGAGGTTCAAAGCTAGCCTTGGGTTAGCCTTCAGGGGAAAATTAAAGGGATGTTACTAATTTCATGAAAAGATAAAAGAGAGTTTTCTTTTAGAAAAAATGAAAGAATAATCTTGGAGATTATAAAAGCCAACAAAAGTATGGATAAGGTTGTCTTTATTTAGAGTGAGAATTCTACTTATATAGTAGACTGGGAGCAAAAATCATTCACTAGATAGACAAGGGGACTAATTTAGTTTAAAATTATACCAGGATCAGAATAAACTATGTAGCATGATCCAGAATACATGGATATTGCAGTTGACTCATTTATGGAAAGGGGCAACTATTGAAGTCAAAAGCAACCCCAGCCAGGTCTTTGAAAGTATTGCAATTTCCAGGCCACATCAAAATATCATTAATAGCGCAATTTACAACAGTAGACAACTGACTCTACTTAATTAAGGGAATCAGTTGTAAACCTTATTAAGAAGAACACTGATGCTGTGAAAGTTGTCAAGGGAGCTTTCTTCCAAAATTCACCATCAAGGTTAGGCCCCCTGCTGTGTTGCCCTAATGGTACTTCAGTCCCTATATTAGTGTTGTAAGCTAACCTTGGAAATAACACAAGCAGCTGGGCCAACTAATGTCAGTCTATATTAATTAAGACTGAGGTTTTGTATCCTTCTTTTTTTAGACTTTACAATGAAGTGTAGTTTAATATTCCAGTTCTCTTTATTTAATTAAAACCCTATTAGTAGAGCAAAAGATGATATTGTTGCCATATAGTATGGATTCCTATAATAAATTACAGTAATAAAAATATGTATATTTACCCATAAGTAGGAAGAAATGTCCCATTGCCTCCAGTCTGCAGGGACTGTCAGACTTGTTACTTCTGATGACTCAACAAATTCTTATGGGCTGCAGGTTACACCAAAGCCAAATGCTCTCACGTACTTTTCTAAGTTTAGAATACAGTAGTTCTCACATCTATGAAGCTAAGGGAAAGTAACTCAGACTTAAATCAAATGGACTTGGGTTTAAGCAACATCCAATTATCTGTGTAAAAAATACACTCTTTTAACAGGGATTTTGGGTGTTAACGGGCAAAGTGGCTCAACTCAACAACAAAGTACTCATGTTATAGGCAATAATATTCAAAATACAGTAAAAAGTACATGAATTAACAAACAAAATGATCTGAGTCAAAACTTAATCTAAAAACAAACACTATGGTAACACAATCATTAAACAAAAATACTCAGTTGTTGTGTGAAATGAGATGTAAACAGAAATGATACCCAGATATCTAAAAAAGACACAGGATCTGAAACTTGAATTATAAAAACATTGTTCTGGGTGTTTAAACATGGTATTAAATCTGGGATCAATGGGTGAAAATTAATTTAGTGATTCTAAAATTGGCTTTCTAAAACCAAAAACAACTAGTTAAGAAATGAAAAGTCTAGAAACAGGTAGTTGGAAAGTGTAAATTCTAATTCAATAGTCATATTCAGATAAGAATAAAAAATTCAAAACCAGGGTTGTGGCTTAATTGGACTCAATTTATTACTTTATTTTATAGAAGAAAAGAAAGTATACAAAAACAGAGTGGCAATATAGCTGGTGTGCATTGTGGTCAGGGGCATCACTCAGGTCAAAAATTCTGTTAGTGCAACACAAGTGCCAACTCAAGAAGAAGACAAGAGAGCAATAGATACTGTTGAGATCACACAGACACAACAACCTGTTCAAGCTGCACAGGTTGGGAGGGCATGAAGCATAAATCCAAGGGTGTTCAAGCTATCCATAAAGGCTGTCAAGGTTGTCAAATCTAAAACAGTGAGCAACAAGGAAATGGAGCTTTCTTCTTTGGTATTTGAGTCTGTTTACCATCAGGAGTCAGTCCCAACAGCCATGATAAAAAAGGTTCAGTAAGTGCTTTACACTAGCTATGAGCCCTGTGTAAGCAACAGTGATCAATACAATGATGAAGAGCCAGTGTTTTATAGAACTTTGGAGGGGCAACAGATGCTAAAAAAAGTCACAGCCTTCTATAAAAAGATACATATGCTGTGTGTGTCAGTCACTGTACAGGATCCTGATTTAACTTTACCCAAAAGATCAACCCATAAGGTTGCTCCTCACATAAAGCGCCTTATTTTTATTGATTTGATACAAGATACTATAAATTCAGAACCTTAAGATAAAAATTTGGGATTGTCAAATTCTTGGTCCAAATTTTAAATCACATTTGTGGGCAATTCAACTGAGTGAAAACTAAATTACTTAATAAAATCAACTATTTAAAATTAATTTTTTCTATTTATTTAAATTGGCAAATTTTGAACCTTTGAGAAGATAACTCAACTAACTAAAGACAAAATATACCAAACACATGTGAGATACATAGATCAGAAATTTAGTATTATAATGTACAATTTGGTATTTTCTTAAGTCTAACAAATCATAGACAACATTTAGAAATTAACAAATATGAAATTGTGGGATTTTCAAATCCAAGAACTAAATTTACAATCAAAAATAAGGTGAATTTGAAATAAATATAATTTATGGGTGTCTCAAATAGGAAGTCAAAGGATCTAGAGTGGATTTGTGCTAATTATTTTAGGAATCAAAGGCACTCCCAAAAATCACCCTATTCCATTTTAGCACGGCTAAAATTTAGATGCTTACTATTACCTGAATTTAGTATATTTAACAATAAAATAGAATTATACAGTAAAATCTATTTTCATTTTTAAAACATCTATTATTACTCTCCCTCAGGAAATTAATTCCCTGACTAATCATTAAGTTGGTGGCACTGTTATCATTTGGCCATCTATTGCAGGGATCAAGCATTTGAGTCCTAAGTGGAACACAACTTGGACAAACCTCATGACTTAAGAGGAACAATTACTTGGATAAGCTTCATGACTACTATGAAGTACATGGACAACATGTGGCTTCCTATGATACTATATAATACCCTAAATTCATATCAAATAAAGTATCATTCTCTTCTTAATTTTCCCCTTTATCTTGTTTTATGTACTTCCCAGAAGTATATAATTGACATTATCAAGTTTCTTTTTCTTTTTATTGTGGTAATTTTAAAAAGGTTGTAGATAATCTGTTTGCATTTAATTGGATAGTTTCACCTCCAGTTGCCTCAGTAACAGAGAATCAAGCTGCCTCTGCAACCACAGCTGGTCTCAGGGAGGCAACTTGATTTCCTATTGCCAAGGCAACTGGAGGTGAAACTATCCAATTAAACACAAGCACATTATCAACAGCAAATGAACTATCAACACATCAAGGAAAAGACAACATGATAGAAATAATTTGTAATATATAATTCTATTTTATTATTAGCATTTTTTAAAATCTACTGTAATCAAGTATCCTTAATAGCAATCCATTAACACTTTTGTAGTAAACTGATAGTTTATCTTTCCCCCTCCTTTCTTTCTTAAAAGAAAGTTTAATGGCCCCTGGCTACGCTGGGGGCCAAAAACTTTTAAAAAATTTGTCTCATCAGGAGGGTAGCTAATATATCATTATATGGTTTTAGGTTGCTATATTAGTGATTTAGAGTGCAGAATATTGCATCATTTTCAGTTTAGACCTTTTTCATTTCACTTAATTTCATGTCTAAACATGGTTGTTGAGATTGTATTTTCCATTTGATTTTATTCAGAGTGGAGCTTCTTGATTTGGGTTGATTTGTCCTAGTTTCTTACTGTACATTCAATTTGGATTCAAGTTCCTGCAATTATTATTTGAGTTTACTAGTGGCATTCAAAAGTGATTTGAAATTTGGTTTATGGATTTGACAATCCCATAAATTCAAAAAACATAGTAAACTTAATGAAACTGGTTAATGGATTTGAACGCTTCAAATCTGATTTGAGTTAATTCATTTTGTCCATTGGAAATGTGCAGTTCAACTTGAAATTTGCAAAGTGTCTACAAGTTCCCGCATTTTTAAAAATCCAAATAAAAATCCAAAGAATTCAATTTAATTAAAAAAGGCCATCCCGCAAAAGTGATTCAAAATTTGGACCAAGGATTTGACAATCCTACATTTTTACGTTCTGGTTCTGAATCTACAGTATCTAGTATAATTAATTTTATTTAACTTTTGTAAAAATAATTATATAATTATAATATAATTCAACGTCAATTTATTATATATAAATAATATTAAACAAGTCCTATTAAAAACAAATAAAACCTGGAGCGCCTATTTATCTGATTGGCTCAGAGTTAAGGGCTTTGTGAAGGAAGGATTTGGAGTGCTTGTAGAAACTGCCACCACATCAGGTTGTATTGCAAATTGACTGACCTCAAGGATATTAAGGAGATATTTGGTGTACTGTGGGAGCCCTGCTTTAACCTTATTCTTGATCCACCCAAAGACCTCCTCAATTGGGTTAAGGAATGGAGAATATGGGGGAGGTAGAGGAGTCTCATTAGGCAGTCAGCAAGGCAGTGGCTGGCCAAATGGCTATTTTTATCATTTGGCGGGAACTTGGAAACAACCAAATCCACCTTGTGGAGCCCAACATTATCCAACACAACAATGTTTTTTGTGCTGCTGTAATTAACCCAAAGGTACTCCTTGCCGGTTTGCAGAAAATCAAGGAAATTCCTGCTATTATGGGAACCCTATCATCTCTGATATTGATCCAACCCGCAAGGACCCAGAAGTACTACCATCAAATATGTCTGGTAACAGACAGCTGCACAATGTGCTACATCATCCTAAGATCCCTTCTCAACCCACCCATGCCTAGAGCTGAGTGAGGAGGAAAATGATGATTCATCTATGTAAAATAACTGGACATTTTCTGTCTTCTTTAGGGCCAGATAAGACTTGGAATAAATATGTCAATCCTCAATGGTCTTTTCACTGTTTCTGTTGTACAGAGAAGCTCCCAGTACTTTCCAGGAGAAGCCCAAATCAACCATGGTCTTGTAAACAAGGGATTTTAAAACCAAAAGCCCAAACTCTGTGGTCAACATTAATTGGACAGCAAGTGTTTTCAGGTGGCAATCCTTGGTTACCTGCTGCTTGATTGCCTTGAAATGAATGGGTTGAAGTAGTTTGGGCTGTCTTTTTGCCTTGGCAGATTCAGCAATTTTCCTGGTGTTGCCATACTTTTTTTGATATTGCCAATATATCTGGCTGTAACCAAATTGGGACACAAGATCTCAAACTGCCATTTCCCTGTTCAAGCAGTTGAGAAGAGCTTCTTGCTCATTATCTGTCAACCAACCCCAGCCCTTGGAAGGTACTGCAGCATCCTGGCTATCAGGATCAACACAGGGGATGGGGACCTTTGTGTAGAAGGTGGGATCACTCTTGCTTGCGGTGGCACCATCAATAGTGGAATGAATTGCAGGAACAGATGGCACCTCATTTGTTGCCTATGGCTCATATGATGTATCAAAAATATGGGGGCAGGAAGTGGCAACTCTTGGATCAAGAGTGCGGGGACAGGTGACAACTGGGTACACAGTGGAGATGTATGTAAACTCATTATTCCCAATGACCTTTGTATGGGAGACTTTGATGGCAGGCCTTGAGAGCAGCTTCTGTCTGGGATTCAAGCTGGTTGTTCTGGCTTGGGATACAGGAGGGGGTTGGCTGGCGCTGACGCCTTGGGAGGCCTGTGTGTTGGCATTACTCCCCTTAAGTTGTGTTCTGGGTCTGTTCTTGGACCCTCTGGGACTCCCTCATGAGCAGGCTGCCCCCTAGGCTGGTGCAGGAGCTGGTTGGGAATGGGATTGTCTGTCCATAAAAATAAAATAAAATATAATTTAGATTGAATATGTATTTATTTATATTTTAGTTTAGTCCTGAGTAGTTGTTTTCTCTTGATTTAGCCTTGAATAGTAACAGAATTTCTATGTCTGTGATTTGAAGTGTATAATATTGTATACTTTATAAGTTTGGATAATTTTAAAGTTTGATCACTTTTTATGTCTAAACATGGTTGTTGAGATTGGATTTTTCATTTGATTTTAGTCATGGTGGAGCTTCTCAATTTGGGCTGGTGTTTCCTAGTGTGCTTACTATACTGTTGAGGGTCTGGATGTACAAGCATTATGGCTACTGCCAACCTACTTAACATTCAGCCATTGCCTGATTTAGTCCCCCTCTAATATACCGTTTGTCATACCAAAAATGGCACCAAGCAATATCACCTGAATGTCCAAGTATCCAGTGGCTTGAACCCATCTAGCACATGATCAATCCCTAGGTTTAATACAACTAAATCCCCGCCACAGCCAAGTCTATATAAGTCTAAAGTATTATCCAATAAAATATCCTTCTCTTCTTCCCTAATTTCATATTTGAAGCTTCCTCAAAAGGCGCTCCTTATCACTGGTAGCAGCTACAGTTTTTGACCACGCCCATGAGAGAGAAAATGACTGACCAAAACCCACCCACCCACCTTTGCTCACATACTCAACCAGGCCACATCCCAGGATACCTGGAAGACGTACATCCATGCCCACAACATCAATGAGGATATACCTAGTGGATGCACTGTATTCAAAGGACTGGTCATGCCCAAAGCATGCACCAAGATTATTCAATACAGTTGCTCTCTTCAACCACAAACTAACACACAACCACCTATCACAGGTGAAGTGACCAACACAAAATTCATTGGTATTGACAAGTTCTTTAGAAAAAAACAAAGAAACTGTCATTAACTGGCTAGACCACTCAGCCACTAAAACTCTGCGCCAGCCGCATCCCTCATGAGAAATGGGTCCAGGAAGCCAGCAAGCACCTGTACAAGGCTGCAGCTAATTGGTTTGTCACCTGGGTTGGCTCACAAACAGACAACCAGCTTGAAAACTTGGAAGAGTTCAAAGCATACATCACCCACAATTTTTGCGTCACCAAATCCCTCCAAGACACCGTAATACAGCTCAGTGATCTTCCTCAGAAGACCACTATTTCAGCTTACGCCAACAAATTTGAGGAAATATGTTGCAAGATCCAAAACCCAGATCAAGCTGACAACGTACACACCAGAGCATCATTTATCAATAGAATGAAACCCTCTGTTGCTACCCTCATCCGCCCAGAGGCAAATACCTCCATGTCCACACTCATTGCAGAAGCCAAGCACGCAGAAAAATGCACAAATATGAAATATGCTGCACACAACAGCAACCACTTCTCAAACAGCAATGGCAGAGAAAACTCCAATGGCAATAAACGCCAAAATACCAACCATAACAACAGCAACTCCAATTGTAACAATGGCAATCTCAGCCAAAGTGCAAATTGCTCCCGTCCCAAGAAAGAGGACACCACCAAAGTTAACAATGCTGAAGTAGCAACTTGCTGTGAATCTGACCCCACATTCTCTGACCTCAAAGGTCTTGAAACAGAGGAACAGGGAAAAGAGGGGGGGAACAGGCTTAAGTGCCCCTGTCTCCCCTCAAATTGACAAGAAATTGTACCAAGGCACAAACTTTGCTACTCACATTCCCTGTGTCTGCAGTCCTCCATTTTTATGAACATAAAAATTAAAGATTGCTCACAACTTCTTGTCTACCCATGCACTTACAAATCACATACACATAAAATTTTATTTGACTCTGGTGATCAACACACTATGATTAGCAAACCCTTTGTAACCAAGTACAAAATACAAGTTGTCAAATCCAACTTAAAGTACGCTAGAATGGCAGATAAATCAAAAGTTCTACTTGAAGGCAAAACAACTCCCTTCATAATTGACCTCCAAGGCATAAAAACGTCCATCAAAGGACTTGCCATGAACAACATAAACTAAAACATTGTAGAAGGCATGGAATGGTTCACCTGAGTGAACCCCACTGTATGTTGGAAAACAAAAACCATGACCATCAAACACAACAGAGTCAATTTTAATATCCTCAAAGAACCCAACAATCTCATTCTAAGAGACACAGTATTTGTCCAGGTCATAAACCAAGACAACTCAGAACATCTAACCAAAGATAGTATCCTCCACATAATGAGGTACACTGAGTTCAATAGCATACAAACACAAAAGATCCAATTCCCAGAGCTCACAGCACTCCTAAATGAATACACTCATGTATTCAAAGAGGAACTCACCAAGCTACCTCCCAAATGGGAGGTCAAACATGGCATCAACTTATGCAAAGCCATGCCCAAACCTGCACCCCTCTACAGACTCTCTACCATGGAAACCCAAACCCTCAAAACACACATTGAGGACAACTTAGCTAAAGGCTTCATTTGCCCGTCTGAATCCCCATGGGGGCAGCAGTATTCTTTGTAAAGAAAAAGGAAAGCACTCTACATCTAGTAACTGACTATAAAGCTCTCAATGCAAGCACAGTAAAGAATAAATACCCTCTCCCACTTATAGAGGATCTGTTTGCAAGATACTAAGGTGCCAATTTTTTCTCCAAAATTGACCTCACCTCAGGGCACAACCAGGTTGAAGTAAAGGAAAAGGACATATCAAAGACTGTGTTCCGTACACAATTTGGATCCTTTGAATGTAGAGTAATGAACTTTGAGATGACTAACACTCCCACAACATTTGTCACCTTGATGAACCAAGCACCAAACAGTCTCTCAAATACATTATGATACCTTGGCAATATCATCATATTATCAAAAACTAAAGAGGAACACCTCATGCATGTTCTCAAGAGACTCAATCAACTTGCAAAGCACAAACTTTACGCAAAACCAAGTAAGTGTCAATTTATGGAAAAGGAACTTCTGTTCTTGGGCCATATTGTCTCTGACAGTGGCATCAAAGAAGATCCAGAAAAAATAAAAGCCATAAATAACATGCAACACCCCACCTCTGTTAAACAAGTTAGATGCTTTCTTGGTATGGTAGCTTACCTAAGGAAATACATCAAAGACTGCAGAAAGCTCACCAATCAATGACTTAACCAAAGGTAATGCCAAAAAGAAATTCATCTGGACACCAGAATGTGACAAGAATTTCCATTTATTAAAACAAGCTCTGATTGAAGCACCAATCTTGCAATACCCTAACAATAACAGGTGCCACAAGCTTGAGTCAGATGCCAGCAACACTGCCATTGGCGCAGTCCTGCACATCTGCCAGCCAAAGCAGCAAGACTTCCTTCCAGTATGTTACAAAAGCAGAAAACTAACCAATACTGAGCAGAGATACCCAATACACAATAAGGAATTGCTATTAATATACTATTCATACAAGAAATGGAGATTTTATCTAGAAGGACATTTAAACGTCTGAGTACTAACTGACCATAAATCCTTAATCTATTTCAAAACTCAGAACACACTTGCACGGTGGCAAGCCAAATGAATGTCCTTGCTGGAACAGCTTAACCTGGACATCCAATACAAAAATGGGGCGGAGCTGGTCACAACTGATGCTCTCTCTAGGCTATACCAACCAAGAGAGGATCACCCTGACCACCTGGACCCTGACTGACCAAACCTGTACAACACTGAGTATAAAACCAAAGGGAAAGACCCCTCAACATATCAACTGACCCACAATACATTAATAAGAAACAAAAAGTACTTACATGTATCAAATGGCATAGTATACCAAATTATTAATGACAAACATATCCTGTACATCCCACTTGCACAAATAGTTGACACCATACTAAGACATCACTGTCTGCTAGGCCATACAAAGGCTAAAAACCTATACCTCACACTAAAAGAGATAGTATGGTGGCCCAACCTCAAACAGGATATAGTTAATGTTCTGAAAAAGTGCACAGTGTGCAAGAAATACACCAGTACAAAGGCTCCTCAGCCAGCAGTCAACCCAGTACCAGACCCTGAACCATTTAAGGTTTGGGGGCTAGACGTAGTGGGGCCCTTCCCAGAAACAAAGACAAACCAACGTTTCTTAATTGTAGCTATTGACTTCACCACACGCTGGCCCATCTGCTGGGCAACAAAGGACCACAAAGAAGAAACCATCAACTGTTTCATTAACAAAGCAATCATAGCCAACTATGGCACTCTAGACTACATCATAACTGATGGAGCAACCAAGTTATCAGGTCACATAGTAAATGACAACTTAAAATCCAAAAAAAATTAAACACTCCACAACCTCTCCATAAAGGCCACAGGTCAACGGTAGAGTGGAACACCTCAATGGCAGCCTTATCAGGACCCTAGAGAAAATAATGGATGGCAAAGCCAAAGACACATGGCCACTATACGTGAAACATGCATTACTAGTATCCCAAGTCTGCACCAACCAAGGGACAGGCTATTCACTGTTTGAGCTAACCTACGGGTACAAACTGGAATTAATCACCCACAACAAACATCCCTACATAAGGATCCCCCTGGGGAAACCTCCCACAGTAGAGCAAGCAACAAACCTACAACACATCTGCCTCAAAGCTAAAATAGCTGA
Organism: Entomophthora muscae; assembly: GCA_014839935.2. Taxonomy (NCBI): domain Eukaryota; kingdom Fungi; phylum Entomophthoromycota; class Entomophthoromycetes; order Entomophthorales; family Entomophthoraceae; genus Entomophthora; species Entomophthora muscae. The sequence continues at coordinate 660,807 of QTSX02001428.1, forward strand.
AATGAAGAGGCTCAAGACACAAAAGGTAACCTCCACAGAGGAACCACTTCCCATCAACTCCCCTGTCTGGATTCTAGCTGGCAACAGAAAGAAACTAGACTCAGTACACAGGGGACCAGGAAGAGTCATCAAATACAGACCAGAGCACAACACTTACCTAGTAAAATTCCAAAGTGTCAAGAACTCAATTATCAAGAAATACCACAGAACCCGTCTCTGCCTCAGTAAAGGAGAGCACTTGACCAGACTGGTTCCAACTAGCAAACAGCTCCAGGATCATCAAGCAGCAGCTGTTAAGACAAAGCCCCCTCCTGATGCACCAGAGTAACCCCTTAAGGGGGGTGTCAAGAGTCTGGATGTACAAGCATTTTGGCTACCACCAACCTACTTAACATCCTGCCATTGCCCAATTTAGTCCCCTTCTAATATACTGTTTGACATCCCAAGAATGGTAACCAAGCAATATCACCTGACCGTCCAAGTATCCAGTGGCTTGAACCCATCTAGCACATGATCAACCCCTAGGTTCAATCCAACTAAATCCCTGCCACAGCCAAGTCTATATAAGTCTAAAGTATTATCAAATAAAATATACTTCTCTTCTTCCCTAATTCCATATTTGAAGCTTCCCCAAAAGGCGCTCCTTATCAATATATTGAATTTGGATTCCAGTTCCCACAATCAATATATGAGTTTACTAGTGGCATTCAAAAGTGATTTGAAAATTGGTTCATGAATTTGGTAATCCTGTCATTCCAAAAAACATAGTAAACTTAATGAAAATGGATGAATTTGAACGCTTCAAATCTGATTCCAGTTAATTCATTTTGTCCATTGGAAATTTGCAGTTCAACTTAAAATTTGCAAAGTGTCTATGGTTTCTGCATTTTTAAAAATTCAAATAAATATATAAAAAATAAATTTAATTAAAAAAGGCCATTCTTCAAAAGTGATTCAAAATTTGGACCAAGGATTTGAAAAATCCCACATTTCTACCATTAGGCTCTGAATTTACAGTAGAGGTGACCTCAAGAAGATCACAGATATTGTTGGAGTGGATCCAAAATTTTCCAATAAACTATACAACTGGGTTCTCAACGCTGATTGAATTCTTCAAATGGAGAAACCCAAGCCCTGTAAAATCTGCTCACCAAGGGACACAAATGGGCCATTTGCTAGTGGATTAGCCAAGACTAACATTTTGAACTGGAAAATGTACAGTCTATGGTCAAGTCTACTTTTAGGATTGATGTTTCAGTTTTCTTTTTTTTACCCTGTGATCAGAAGGCTGCAGTTCTCATGAAAAACTCAGGGTATCTCCCTATAGTTGTACTAACACTGCCAACATTGAGACCCAGCAAAAATGTGTAGAGGTGTACACTGCTCTCAAGGACAAAAAACAGTTAAATTCTATTCTATTGACAAGCCAGTGTTTGCATAATCTATGTACAATTCATATGACAATGTCCCCAAAGGTAAAAAATATAGACTATATTGATATGTGTTAGTCTTCATCACTGCTTATTATATGGTGGTTCTTGTTGGCCCAAAAGGGGGCAGAAAGATATTTTTTTAATTGTTTTTCTATTGACTGATTTTCAATCAAACTTGATCCAACTATAATTTTCTTCATATGTAATTTTTTTAAATTTAAAACGATAAAAAAATCAAAGAATAAAAATAAAGAAAGTCCATTCAATAAAAATTATTCTTTAAAATCTTTAATGTTCTTTTTTTCTGGTGGTGGATTTCAATTTAATTGGCTTTTTAAAAAGGTAAATATCTAAAATCAAGATTTTTAATACAAATAAATTAAAAAATTATACATGTATTTCATAGTTTTATTGGTAAAAAACTATATTAAAATTTTTATTCTATTATAAATCCAAAAAAATACTTATGAGGAAAATTATAGTTGGATCAAATTTGATTGGAAATCAGTTGACAAGAAATAATTGACAGAATATCTTCCTCACTCAAAATAAAGGCCACTAGTACAGTAGTTTTAAAAGCTATGACAACAACCAAAAATACTTTAGATTTGAAAATAATGATTTCAGATTAAAACAAACGCCAAGTTGCGCATGATTCAGTATTCAAATAATTTAAATATTTTTGGTTAATAAATGAACTGTCAAACCAAAACAAAATTTCACTAGCCCATTATACAAAATTATATAAAATATCAAGTGGTGTTGTTTAAACCACAAACAAAATGAACTGACACAACAAGTGAGATGGATGGATGCTGATCTGGAGTATATTATAATCCAATCAGGATTCATATGAGGCACCAGCAGAAGGACTAAAATGAAACAAAATTTGAGCAATATAGAAGCAAGATTCCACAAGCACAAAACAAAATGAAGTCACACAAGATGTGTAGTATGAGCAGCCTAAAATAGAAATATAACAGTTTAACAGCCAATCAACAGCTATTAAATTTAGGAACAGAGGCATTTTATTCATTTTCTTGGATCCTGATTTATATGAAATGATTTTGAGAACCTTCCAAATATGGACTCAAGATTACAATAAAAATAAATCATTAAATTTTAAAATTTCTACTTTTAGTGATTTTATCCTAGGTTTTTTTTCAGTATGGTTTTCAACAGCAACATCTTCAACGGCACCAGCAGCCAAGCCAGCTTCAATGGAGGTAAGGCTCAGGGCGTGGAGGCACTCGTTTATACCCAAGCCTTTGAGGCGGGTAACAAGGCAGTTGACCTGTACTTGATCCCCAACCCCTATGGCTTTGACTTGTTCAATAGTCACTTAGCGTCTAGCTCTGCCCCTGCTCCCGCACAAGCTGCCTGTCAACCAACCAATCAGGATGGCAACCTTGATTTGGAACAATTTCCTGCCACAAGCCAATCTGCCCCCTACAGCCAATCAGGCTTCAGCTCTCCTGGCCCAGAGCCCAAACACAGAATTGTTACTGCTCAAATTCTTCAGGAAATTGTGGCACTGAACCTGCAGGGTTTGTCCTGGGATCAGATTGCAACCCAATTGCAAATCACCCAAGCCACAATAATGTGGTAATTCAATAACTTAATGAATAGGGGGAATCTGATTGGGATGGTCAAGAAGCCTAAGAAGGCCCCCAAGTCCCAAATCAACAAGGCATACCCAATCATGCTCAATCTTCTTCAGCAGGACCCCAAGCTTCCCCTGACCCAGGTCTGGAAGCAACTTGCGTACCATAGCATTTGGGTGTCTGAGCGCATGGTGCAGCTCTGGATGCATGGAAAAGTGGCTTCAGTACGGGTACTGATCAATGTTGCCAGTAACCAATGGGATAGTAGTGAGGATTCCCCATATGATCCTGCCATCAAATCCACCCTGGTCTGATGCTTGACAAGCCTATCAGATGACCTCATACTCATCTCCTACTTCAAGCTATCAATAGCTTTTGATGATTTTGGTGAGCAACAAAAAGCTGCTGCCAAAAATAGAAGGAAGAAGGTCAAGAAGGGGACGTTTATTGGTGCATTTCTGGCTGTTTCAGCCAAGAGTTTTGTCTATTATTGGACAACCCCAGATTTCACCAATGGCTACAATTATGGCATCATCCTTGGTGAATTCTTAACTCCTGGGATAGCTCAAATTCCACTCATTAGGTTTTCTAGAGCCACCAGATGAAGAGTAGCTCCACCGCCCTTGAGGCCATCCAAGGACACAGACACCAGGCCTCAGTCTACCTCACTGGCCATGCAGACATCCATCTGGCTGATGTTATGTTCTTCAACATTGAAGACACAGTACAGGAGTGCCGCCCTCAGGATTTTAATGATCTTTATCTTGGGATCCTTGACCACAAGTCTCTATTTGGTTGTCAGATGGTGGAAGACTTGTTTTGTCCAAATTGTCTTCCATGTGAATATGGTCAACTAATCACAGAAGGAAAAGTGCCTCCCACCCCGTGCCACAGCCACCTACCAGCCAATAATAGCAATAACCAATGAGGAGTACAATGAGTGGTATATGGTGGCCATCACAGTCAATCCTTCTGCCTCCACCCCCATCACCACCACCTCCCACCTGCCAGCCCCACCCACCCAATCACATACCCCCCAGGCCAGCACCGGCTCTACGCCTTCCTTCTCACACTATTCTGCCTACTAGGCATCTCTCTTTCCTGCCCCCAATAAACTCCCTGTCACTAAACATTTTCTAGTTATATTATCTTTATTCTGAATTTCAATTGTTCATTTTCTCTTTGTTTATAGTTAGTTTTATTCTTTATGTTCAGTTTATTTCTATAAAATCATATATTTACTATGCTGTGTATCTAGATCCAGAAAACAGTTATTTTTAGCACCCAAACACTGCCCCTTATGAAAATATTAACAAAAATTTGGTGGTTGTCAAAATTTGAATTAGAAAAATTATAGGTTAATTGTGTTTAGATAAAGTTGTTACTGATCCAAATTCAACCTTAATGATAAACTTTAAGCCAATCAGGAGCCAAGTGACAAAGTGATTATTATGACATAAAGGGTTATTCAATAATTCTTTGATGCATGTGTGCTAACTAATATGATTGGCTGGTTGTTTTTCTATTGAGCGCCATTGCTGCTGTGGAAAATTGTTGGTGGACTAGTGCTTAATCAGCTGCTGGGTTAGCACTAGTCCATCAACAACTTGCCACAGCGGCAATGGCACACAATGACAAAACACCCAGCCAATCAGATTAACTAGCGCACTGCACCAAAGAATTATTGGATGATCTTTTATATCACAACAATCACTTTATCACTTAGCTCCTAATTGGCTTAAAGTTTATCATTAAGGTTTTTAATTTGGATCAGTAACAACTTTATCTAAACACAATTAACCTAAATTTTCTAATTTAAATTTAGCTGATCGCTAAATTGTTGTTAATATTTTCACAAGGGGCTGTGTAAAGTGCCAAAAATAATATGGCAATTAAGAAAACAATGCCAACACACAGCAAACAACACATATTGAGATGAGCGTAAAACATATACACAATGGGTAAAAAGATGGGATATTGTAGAGACTGGAAAAACAAACAGGGATAAATAAAGAGACAATAATATTGGAATAATACAGAGTTTATTGGGGTGAAGCTATAAAAACACATGCAAAGGTTAGTAAAAAAATCAATGAGATAATTGGAGAAACTGCTCAAAGATCTTGACTCTGCAATTCCAGAGATCAAAGAAATCGACCACAAAAAAGAAAAGGTTAAGTCTGCCATCCTCAAATGGGAAAAAATAGACAAGGTGTTTGCAAAAACCCTAATGACCAAAATACCAGACACCCCTGAGAAGACAATTGAGCGCCTACTCAACAGTCAGAAGACGGTGGTTGAGAGCCTGAAATTTAAGTCATAAAATCATTCTGCACTGCCCATCTGGGTTGACAGCCCTGATATTTACAGTAGTTTTAAAAGCTATGGCAACAAACAAAAACAATTCAGATTTAAACAAAATGAACTCATATTTAAACAAAATTAATTTTAAACAAATATATATTGATTTACAATAGATTTGGATTTGTTTCAATTTTGATTAAAGCTGAGTTCATTTTGTTTAAATCTGAATTTTTTTTGCTTGTTGCCATAGCTTTTAAAACTACTGTATGCACATCTCAAGCCAGGAAAGAGGATACTGAATTGCCAGTGCAATTGCTTGCCCCAAGAATGGCTAAGCCTGCTGAAGCTTCTGGCAAGGAGTAAACACAAAAAGGTAACCTAAAAAACAAAATTAATAAAAATTCAAAATTCTTACCAGTTTTTTTAGAGAACATAAATGGCAAAATTAACAAGATCTTGGCCCCCTTTGTCTCTGCCATGTTCTTCATCAACTACGCCAATCATGTGGTAAGGCATCTGTTTTGTCCCCCTGTCTTGTGAGAGCTGGAGTACCACATCCACAGGTCCTTTCCAATGTTGTGGGAGGTATTGGCCAGGCTGACACATGGCTAGGGGGCATCTGAGTGGGAAGTTACTGCCTACAAGGATGCCCAACTGGTCCACCTGAACCCAGTTAACCTCAGTGGAGTTTACTGTGTAAACTCTATTGAGCTTGTTTGAGACGTCCTGGAAATGCTCCCATTCAAGAACATACCAGAGATGGGCCAGACCCATGTCGCAGCTTGCTTCTGCTTCCCAGTGGAGCACACACTCTCTTACCTGCTGGAGAACTTTGGGCGGGTGGCTGGAAAACTGGCTGTTGCAGACAAACAGACGTCAAGAAAACCAAAATCTTTCTTGCCAACTTTGGGCTGGCTTGAGCACTGACAAGACAGGGGTCCCTGCAGCCATTGAGCTGACCTTTTCAAAGACAAAGCATGAGAAGATCAGCACATTATACAAAAAACTTTGCAAATTTACTGAAGCCTTTTCTGGGCAAAGGCTTCACCTTGTGGTTTACCTTGGATATCTCTTCTTCTTTAGGGTGGGTGCATCTTTAGAGAACCTGGATGGGGTCCTTCTTGGGATCAACAAGGCCAGGCTCTCCCTTAATGTGAAGAAAATCCCCCCAGAATGCAACTTGGTGGACCACATTATCCAGGACGCCCTGGTCCTGGTTGGAATTTATGGGTTTGCGGCCCCGCCTGAAAAGCTGCTGCTTCACTCCCACCTGACCCTACTGCATTTCACCAGCAGACAGGAGTATTTTAATCAGGGTGTATCCATTGTCTACAGTGTGGCAGTGGAGGTTGTGCTCCACCTCTGTTGCCAGATGTTTGGGGTTCCTAATCACCAGTCCCCAAAGTGTGTCCTGGATCATAGCAAGGGACTGGCTGGGAGGAGATGTTATTTTCTAGTGGTGGAAGCTTTCCTGCTAGAAGTTTGCACTTAGCCTGCATGAATGCAAACTCTTCTAGTACTTTTCCAATCACTAGGCGGGCATCCCCACAATGCACCTGTACTTCAGCTGGCGCCAACCCCTCTGTAGGCCTGTACCAGTCTTTCAAAAACCTAGTAAATTCATTTCCTATGAACTCTCTTCCCCTATCTGTCATCTAAAGATGCCTAGTTAATCTCTCCCACTCCTCCTGGGAAGACTTACTGGTGGCAAATCTTCTACAACTTTGGCAATAGGTATCCTCCTCCCCTTGACTAGGGTAAAAGATATGGGGTAGCTTGCTCATAGGGCTTGTATTCTGATTACTGGAAAATTTGGGCAGGGGCTGTAATAGACTTTTATTCACTTTCAGAAGTAAGATTCCCTTAGAAACCTTCTGATATATTGCCTGGGTGTGGGACCAATATGAGTTTTCCAATACTTGGAGTCTTCCAACAATCTCTTAGACTCCTGATCCTTAGTCTTGGGCTCCTGCGCTTTGCTCCAGCTCCAGTTCCTTATCCCAGCTCCAGCTCCTTTATCTTGGGCTTCTTCACCTTTATCTTGTTATTCAGCTCCTTTTTTAGTCCTTGTGGCCTTTGTAATCCACTTGATACAGTCCCTAAAAAGCCTCAGATAGCTTTGTTTTTTATAGCTCCTTGTTTCAGTCCAAAATCTCTTTCAGAACTCTTATTTTTCAAAGCTTAAACTATCCAGTTTTCTCTCTCTATAATATATTAAACCTTTTTACTTACTTCAGCTAATGAAAGCCCTGGATTTTCTGCTTCTGAATCTCATTTTTTAGGCTTTAACTCTTCAGTTAAAGCCCTCAAAACACTGATTAAAAAACTTTGACTCACAGCCAATCAAACGCCTCAATTCAACTGTTTTGCCAAAAAATTTCCCAAATGACTTTCTCTTGTCTATAGTTCAATCTCAAAGCTATCTTGATTTGGGTAAACAACTGCTCTGCGTTTTGAACGGATTTGGTGTGATTCCCGTCATGTTTCTCCAGAAAATCTTGAGCGCTTTTGCCTATATTTTACATAGCGGATTTTTGAGCCCTCAATTCTTCAACGTTTCTCTAAGTTTCTCCTTATTTGCTTCAACGTTTTGCAACTTCAAACTTGCCTGTTGCTTGCCTTTCATCTCTCCTAGTTGTTCTCAGAAAAGTTCACTTATTTTCCCTCACAGTTTCTCCGTTCTGTTTCTGGCATCTTTCTGGCTCCTTTCCACTCAATCCAAACTTAATAAATTTACAGTTCAAACACTGCAAGTCATTTCTTTTTCTCTTTCTCTTTCTTTTTCTATTAGCATAATATGATAATTAATTCTCTCTTCATATTATAATGTTGGCAGTATTAAATCCTTATTTAACTGCTTCTTTTCTTAATATTTTCTCTCCTAAGAAACCAAAACCAGCATTATAGCTTCTATATTCATTATGGCTAGTCCTCCTAAGTCATCTTTCAGCTTTATAGCTAGTCCTCCACTTTCATCTTCTGGTCCTTCTGCCAGTTCTTCAACCAAAACTTTCAGCTCTTCAGCCTAGCCATCAATCAGTCCATTTCAATCAACAAACAGCCTATTCCAGTCTTCAAACAGCTTATTTCATCCATCAGACCTACAGCTACTCCTTTATCCTGATCTCTTGGTCCTCTAGCTGATCCTGAATCATGATCTTCTAGTTCTCTAGCTTTCATTCATTATTATCAGCTACTCCTGCATCATGATCTTGTTTCCAAACTTCAACATGAACCAACAGTCCCTCAACTAGTCTTTACTTTGATTATACAGTCCTTCTTACTAGTTTTCTCTGCTGATCCCACACTATGAACCACCTCAGTTCTTTATCTCAGTCACTGTTATCAGAAGCTGTAGACCCAGTAATGAGTCTACATTGAGCTGATGTTTAAATGGGTCCTCTTCAAGTGGCAATCCACTTAGGCCATCCAACCATAGATCAATAAAGTATATGCCGTTCATTTTACTCACCCAGGTGATTAAGTATGGGCTTTCAGTTGCAAAATAATCAGCTTTACTTCCCAGAGGCCTGATCACACCAAGTTCTGCAGCTGCTTCACTAATAAACCGCCTTGGTGACACCCCTGAGCATATCCATGCCCTCTAATGCTCACTTTGGAATCTCCCCAAAGCTCCCATAGGAACATAAACAAGGACACCATGCCTGTCACAGTAGGTTTCATCATGCCAGGAATTATCCAGCCAAGTAGGAAGGCTCAAAAAGCCAACAAATCATTAACAAAATTGACCCAATTAACATATTTAAATCAAACAGTCAATCAAAAATGGGTTACGGCTGCTCCAGTCTTCCAGCTGAAACTGAGTCCCCCTTGCAAACTGATGTTGACAAATTGACGTAATTTGAGGGCTACCAGATACAAGCTTATTAATCAGCATGATTGTCAGAAATTGGTCACACAAGGGTTCTTTGCAACCTGGACTAGATACTTACTTGACAATGTGGAAGAAATAGGAGCCCAGGATCCAGGTGGTATTGCTTAGTCAATTTTTGATATATATTGAATAGTTTTCACTGTTTCAACTCTAAGAGTTGAGTCCTCCCAAAATTTACTCAATAAAATCAAATATCCCTTGGTATAATTTACTTTTTAAAAATGCATTCTGTAGTTGGATTGTTGTGATACATCCCCTACAATCTTATTCTAAGCCAGATCATTACTGGAAGATGAAGCCCTGCAGTTGGAACTTTGTTGTTGGTATCACACAATGTTAATTCAATGCCTGCCAATCTTGGAGTGGTTCCCCCTGTCTTTGAACCTGAAAATTGTGTTGCATCTCAATGTCCTGAATTTTATTCTGAAGATACTCTGATGCTTTCATAGGCTATTTATCTTGGGCTACTTTGGTTAGGATTAATTATTTTACTTAATCCTAGTATCTCATTTGGAAATTTTACAAAACGGTATCTGAAGCTGTGTTGGTGGTTAATTTTTAACTCTATGTGGATTTGGGTGGTCATTCCCCATCATTTAGAGACAGCTTCATAGTATCCTATGATTTCTGTCACACTACCAGTCCATTAAGTAGGATGCTTGCTCACAGACCTCCTGTAAGTGCATCAGGGTACATAGAGCTCTCAAAGCTCATCCCTTCCCTGGCAGCCTGTGTTAACTACCAGGGATCCAAAAACTTACAGCCCTGGTAGTTACATTGCCTACCATGCTGGCATACTTTTTCTACCCAGGTAGCCCTTGTTACCTGCCAGGGTCTAAAAAACATCCAGCCTGAGTAGCACAGGCTCCTCCCTGGCTGGATCACTTCCCACCCCAAGCAGCTAAAGTTACCTGCTGGGTGAGGACCTCTAGCCCACAGCAGCCAATATCTCCTGCTGGGTGGGGACAACATTTGCCTCTAGTAGTCTTTTCACCTACTAGCTAGGCATTACCTTCCCTAGTAGCCATTATTCCCTACTAGACCTCTACCTGTAACAAACCAAAAAAAACACTGTCAATCTTCAACATAGTGTCCTTATTTGAAGCCAAATTGTAAAGACCCAACAATTGGGGAAGTATTCTAGCAAAATGAGGGACCAAGTTAGCGACTTGGAAGCCTGTGAGCGCCATCACAATTGGATAGACTATCATCATCAATTGAAAGACTTTGGCGTGCATGTTATAGCGTCCAAAATTACCAGCAAAATACATGAGTACGTAGTATATACAGGTGTATATGGCTATGGACTGGGTGAAGTGGGGTGATACCCGCATGGGCCAGGAGTACTGCTTGGAGGAGTTAAGCTGTGCTGGCTCTTTGTAGTAATACTTGCCAGGTGGTTTGTTGAATGGCCCATGCTGTTGGTTATATTGGTGGCCCCCAATCCCTAGGCATGCTGTGAGGACAGCTGAGAAGATTAGGTGATTCATCTTCTGTTCCTGGGGAAGGGCAGACAAAGCTTAGTGTCTTTTTTAACTTCTTGTAGGTAAAGTTTTTGAATTGATTTATGTGATACTATTGAGGGGTGATTTCACTCAATGATAGCACAAACTATCATCAAGTGATTTGGCTTTATTATATACTATCATCCTTGTGGGGCATGAATAGTGCAAAACATTGGACAGAGAACCCTAAACACTTGCTGTTGTCTGGAATTCCCTTTTGGGCGTGGGATGGGAATGGATTGGCAAGCAATGCATGGTTAATCTTGGCATTGCATGACTTTGGAGCTTCTTCAGGTACTTTCATGCAATCACTTTCAACTTCTGTAGTTGATGCATTAATTGTCATGCTGGGCATCTTGTAAACCCCCTCCAAATTTGATAGGTTCCAAATTTTGGCAGCAGTTCCCCCCATTTTTGGGGTTGGGGAAATTGCCTTTTGGGGGTTCCCAATTGGACAATTTCCCCATTTGATGGGGGTGCGCTGTCCCCTGCCAGCTGGCTGGCAGCGGGCGCCTGGCAGTTGGCTGCGCAGTCCACGGCCAGGGTATAGAACCTGTTTTTCCCAAAATCCAATTTTTTAATTTCTGTTTCTTTGGCCAGGTGTTTTGTGGCAGTTTCCCCAATCAGGGGGAACTACTGCAATTTTTTATTTTGCTCTTTGAGTCCAATTGCACCCAAAAGTTTATCTTGACAGAAGGTGTTATCAGGAATATTCCTGACACAAATCAACTCTTGCCTGCAAAACTGCTCACATGTGGACCATCACAGGGTGGGAACATACCAAATAACCCATTATAGGCGCCCTTAAACTCTCTCTTCTAATAAATATATTTACAATTTAGATTATTTTTATTATAAATAATTTTCTTACTCTTATTTTAGCAAAAAAATTTTGCAAAATAAATCCCAGAGAAGGTTTTCATAAAAGCATAACAATATATGTTAATAAAATATACTTTTAATTTGTACATTCTACATTTAATTTTTTAATTCCATTTTTTATTTATTTGATAAGAGTGATATAAATATATTTGCATAATCCAGTATCAAGTGTATGGGATAGCCTCAGATGACATATAAAATAATAAATATAAAATAAATACACTATGAACCTTCATTGATGGTCCTGCTGGATGTGATTGTGGGCTTAGAAGCTTCTAAATATAAAATGATAATTAATAAATCCTAAATAGTAAATTTGAGAGTATAAAAAGATTAGACACACTGAGCCTATAATTGATTGGCTGTTTGACAAAGCACATGGTGATGAACAAATCAGTATGGCCATAGAATTTGGCCACAGTCTCAACTGGGAGGGTGTGGATCCTGGCCTGCACTAAATAAAAGAGGTCCTTGGTCCCAGTTGGGGTCCCTTGCTTGAAAACTTGCTTGAGCCACCCAATAACTTCCTTGATGGGATTTAGGAAGGGCAAATAGGCGGGGAGGAAGAGAAGGTGCAAATTTTCTGTAGCCAATTGCTGGGGGCCCACTGCAATGCTGGTGTCAATTGATGGAAATTCAGCAAGAATATCTGCCACCTTGTGGAGACCAACATTGTCCAGTACTATTACATTGGTGAAGCCCAGGATTGTGCGCCTCAGGTGCTCCTGGACCAATCAGAGAAAAGATAAGAAGGTCCTGCTATTGTGAGAACCCAATATCATTTGATAGAGCTCAATCCCCTTTGGACTGAGAAGAGCCACCATTAAATAGGCTGTGGCGCGGACTGCAGCACACCAAGCTATCCTGTTATTGGAGCCTTTTGGGACATACCCATATGCATTGCACATAGACGAGGTGAATGCCAATTTGTCATCATAGTAGAATTTGACTATCCTCTTGGCTTTGAGGGCAGTGTAGGCCTCAGCTTATTTTTTCCGGGTCTCAACATTGGTTGGGCTATTTTGATTGTACAGAGATACCCCAAAAATTTTCCAGGAAAAGCACATTCCCTTCACCAGATGGTAATAAAAGGAAATTGAGGCCTCAACTTCAAAATTTAGATTTGACCATGGTCTGTATATTTGCCAGTTCAAGATGACAATATTGGGTTATCCACTGGTGTATTGCCCATTTGTGCTCCTTGGTGACCATAGTGGAAACACGCAAGGATTTCTCCGCGGCAAGGGTTTGGCCAGTCTCAATGAAGGTGTTGAATGTCGTGGAGGTGTACTTAGGATCCACCCCAACAAGAGCCATGGCTGCCTTGTAGTCACCAGATTCCCGCTTTAGCTTGAGAAAAATAATGTACTTGATGTCAGAAATGGACTCCCGGGTGGCCTTAGCCAGTTCAGATGATCCAGGATCCTGATTGAAGACTGGCTTGCAAGGCATAGGCACCTTGGTATAGAAGGCCGCAATCTTTTTTGACACCAACTGCCCCTCTGTGATTCTATAAAACTCAGGTTCCTTGTCCTCTTCCTGGTTGTCATCAATGACATATGGCCTGTAGCTAGTGTCAAGCACAGGCTTAAACTTCTCCAGCATGGCTGACAGGACCAGCTTTTGGTAGTATACAGTGTTGAACACATAGGAGGTAAGTTTGATCTCTTTATTCCTGACTGTTTTGGTTGTTGTAACCTTAGTGAGCTTCTGGGTTAGCTTGGGGACCTGAGGGTTGATGCTTCACACCCTAGCAGCTTGCGCTCCTTGAACTAGTTGTGTTAGTGCAAGCTCACTATTAATCTCTCCTCTGTCTCCTTTTTGAGTAGGCACTTGCGTTGCACTAACTCTGTTATTTGACCTGCAGGGGCAACTGCAATCACTGCGCACAACAGGTGCATTAATATTCTGTTGTTGTGTTTCTTCCATTTCAAAATTTAATAAAATACTTAATAAATTTCAATTAAGTTACTCCCTAATTTTAGTTTTTGCTTTTATCTGAATATGGATATTTAATTAGAGTTTTTCCCACCCAATATCCTGATTATAGATTTTTATTTCTTAATTTTTTGTTTTTGATTTTACAACACCCATTTTAGAATACTCAAAATAATTACACCCTTTTTACCGGATTTTACGCCAAATTAAGCACCCAACACAATATTTTTAAAATTTATGTTTCAGATCTTGTGTCTTATTTTAGATACTTTGGTATCATTTTTATTACATTCCATTGCACACAACATTTGAGTGGTTTTGTTTACATGTTGAGTTGCTATTGTGTTCTGTTTATGGTTTGAGTTTTGACTCACCGTGCTGATTGTATTTTGTGACTGATTTACATAGTAAACATGTGTACACCAAAGGTCAACTCAAACTATTTTGATTGTGAATCAATGTATTTTGGATTGTATTTTGAATAGTTTCACTTTGCACATGAGCACTTATTTGCTGTGTTGACCCATTTTGTCCATTAATGCCAAAAATCCCTGTTAACAGAGTATATATTTTAACCTGATAGTTGGAATTCACTTAAAACTGAATTCATTTTGTTTAAATCTGAAGTATTTTTGGTTATAGCCATAGCTTTTAAAACTACTGTACAGTTTTTTTAAAAAAACCTACATTGCTGCTTTTATAAAAGAATCAGCAAACTATCAATATGTTTGTCAATAATTAGCCTCTGATTCATATTTAGTATTTGATAGCCATTATTCTGGATCTTCTTGGGCTTTCATTTATAATTTAAATTTAAAGTTGCACAACTCTTACACTTAAATTATAAAAATCAATCTTGCTGTCACTGAATTATCAGTATGTACTGATGTTATACGGCAATTTATATGCCCAAATACTGGTTAATATTTATTATATATTCCTTCTTATCGATTTCTAAAATTAATTATTTTCATTGGTGTAAATGCAATTAGTTTAATTTCATTTGAACCTGTGGTTGTGCTGATTTTACCTGGAACTCGGCTTGGAGATTTCTCCTAAACCCTTGATAAGGATGTTGACGACATTTAAAGCAAATAAAGCTACACTTGATCATGTGCTTTTAAAAGCTGAGTTTGAAGGTGGGTTTCTGCCGACGTGATAATTCTTGTCCAATTGCAAATCAAGTGTAACTGCTTTTTCCATAATTAACTATTTGAAACTATATTTTTGATTTTGCTGGAGCAACAACTTTAACACGTATCATTCGAGCTGAAGAAATCATATTTGTATCCTCACTTTGTCGCCCTCGATTTCACTGGTATCCTTCTTTGTGTTTTTAACATCTTCAGGTGATTTTCAAAGCTAGTATTTTCCTTTTATAACGTATGTTTCCATTTAAATAAGATAAACAATATGCTTTTCTTTTCTGTCTTATTTTTTATCGTGTTGATTTCTTTTATTAGAGCCTTATAAATTTGATGAGCAGCCGTAGTTGTTATTCTTGTGGAGAAAGTAAGTTGGTTTCAAGTTACAGGTGCTTATTTTTTAGCTGGCCATCAAGCCAGAGAATGCTCTAAGGGGCAGAGATGGTAACTCGCACTCATGAGTGTAGCTAACCCCTCTAAGTTACAATTGTCAAAAGTTTGGTCACTTGAGCCAAAACTGCACTGAGCCAACCGCAGAGAAAGTTTGCTACAAGTGTAATGAGCCTGGACATGTGGTACCCTACATTGAAGTGCACTTTTACTGAAATCTCCTAGGCTCAATCTTGCCCTAGCTCTAAAGGCGATGGTCGTGATAGCTCACACGGGAAATCTCGTGGTGATAATGTATTTTAATTCCTCAAAGCAATATTGAAGTTTCTTTAGGATGATCGGGGACGCTACAGTAGCTTTTCTAAAGACGATGATTTTAAGAGTGAAAGATCCGATAGAGGAAACTGCTTTAAAGTATTTATTCTTTCTTTATTTCTTTATTAACTTGGTTTTAAAATAAAGTGTTCAAGGCCTGGTCATATAGCCCGTGAGTGCCGTTATGAAACGAGTCAGGGTTACAGCTCTGGGGGCGGTGGCAGCTTTGGATCGGTATAATATCGACTGTTTGATCTTGACTCACTTTCTTAGACTTGCTATACTTGTGGAGAGCGTGGGCATCGGGCTCGCGACTGCCAAGGAGAAAGCAAATGCTATAATTGCGGGGTACATAGTTATAAGTACAAAACTAACAGCCTAGAAAACAGGACATATTTCTAGAGATTGTGACCAGCCCTCTGGACAGGTCTGCTATGGCTGCGGGGTAAGCATTGAAAATCATACACTACTAAGTATTTAGAACCCTGGCCATATTAAAATGGACTGTCCCAATCTTTAATGCATCAAGGTTTATGCTAGAGAAACCATTGGTGGCCTTTTGAATAAGGTTTGCCTCTTCAGTACGGAATTTAGATGAGCCACCTTAATTCACTGCTTCTCTTGGAGCTAAATCCCTTCTAATTGCATACTAATAGATAGCATCATCCTTGTTTTATTTGATTTAAACTTGCTCTTTATGCTCTAGTTATAGATTGACTTCTTATTAGGCTTTAGAAAATTTATTTTCAAGAATGAAGCCTTGGTGTATTCAACAGATTTGAATTGTTTGATGATGTACTGATTATATTCCTCTATTTGCAATGATTTTTACAATTAGAAGGTTGTACACAATCTAACAGATACTCTTTATTTGTTCTTAAATACATATTACATACTATCTCATGCCAACCGATCTAATCAACTCTTGAGTTTGGCAATGTATAATTTTGGGTTAGTTTTTGTTGTTACATAAAGTCAAACCCAACCTAGGCAAGATTTGTGGTTTAGTAAAGGATCCTTTATTAGAAAGCTATTTTTGACATCTCCCAAGCATATTTTTTTCTCACTTTTCAAGTACATACTTCTAGGAATTATAGTACAAAATACGGTGGAAATTTATGAAGAGAATGATATCTTTATTTGATATAGAAGAAGAGTGTTATATAGTGAAGTGATAAGCCACATAGTGCCCATGTAGATTATGGCAGTTATGGGGCTTATGCAAACCCTGTTCCTCATGGAACTCAAATGTTTGATCCTAGTGTGATATCTGGATTGAGTGTTGATAGCACCTTTTACTTGGCAATTGAGTCATTTCTTGGGGAAATGATTTCCCAAGAGGGAGTAATCAAAGATGGTGTGATGTCTCCCCCTGGGGTCTTGGAAGACAAAGCCTTGGGTATTTTCTTGAGGGTATCTAGAAGGTGTGATTGGTATCAATCCAGTTTGGCCTTGAATACTGGTAGGTGTGGATCTCTCTGTGCCTGTCCAGCTTTTCATAGTCTAAGTACCACAGTGCATTAGCTTGAGAGTGGTCTGTGTGCCAATTTCTTTGATGAGATGGGTGTTTGGTTTGACTTCCTTGATGATTCTTGGTCCTCTCAGGCCAGGATCTAGCTTTTGTTAGTCATGGATGACTACCCAAATTTTGTTTCCTACTCAGAAATTCTCAACTTGGAATGAAATGATAACTCTTTTGACTCTTTTCTTTTTCCTTGCTGAATTGGTCTTGTTGTGTTCTTTGTACATGTGGGTCATCCTTCTTTGGTACTGTCGCAACATCTTTGATTACTCCCTCTCGGGGAATTAACACCCTGAGTAGATCACCAAATGGTTCACCGACCAGCCAGTAAACCAGTGGCACCATTATCAGTTGACCATCTATTACAGGGATCACCTAATCCCGATCCCAAGCAGAACACAACTTGAGTAAGCCTCATGACCTAAGAAGAACATTACTCAGATAAGCCCCATGACCCCCATGACGTACTTGGACGCTATGTGGCTTGTCATGATACTATAGATTATCCTATATCATATCCAATAAATTATCATTCTCTTCTTAAAACTTCCCCTTATCTCTGTTAAGGATTCTATCCCTAACACAAATTGGAAACCAGACTTGAATTGTTTTAAAATAATTGAGAAACCAGAAGTTGTATTTTTAAATGCTAAATCAGAAGCCAAGGTCAAAACCAAATTCACTAATGTAATCAATTCAAAAACACTTTTGAAATTGATAAATGAATGTGTTAAAATCAATTCCAAATGCAAAAACAAAAGCAAGCGTAAAAACCAAGAATGAAACATATATTCTATTTCAAAATTGAAATTTAAGGATCCAAACAACAATAACAACAATCATAACAATTCAACATTTAAATTTGGCTCTGATAATCATAGTACAGCCAATCAATCAGAAAATAAATGCAAAGATTGTCCAAACCAGAGATTCAGGCACCCAGGAAGCCAATCAAACCCAGTGAACCACCCAAAGCCAAAGAAATACTTCTCATCCAACCCCAGATACCATCCCCAACCATAGTAAGGTACAATACTGCAATGCAATATCCCAACCTGCCTCTTCTTGCATTGCAGGCTGCAGCCTGCTACAGTCCTGCAAGGCAATACTTCTCAAATCACTCTTGCAGATCCACCTGGTAACCACAAGGTTCCCTTCCTCACTTGAAGCCAGTATTTAAACTGACAAATTCTTCCCTTCCAAATTTCTCCAACAATTTCTTCTATTTCTATCAATCAATAAATCTATATTTTCAATTCTAAACACTTGATTAGTAGATTCTAAAGGTTCTCCCCCAACAGCATGAAGTTCATCTTCCTTTTATAGACTTTTTGTGTGTTAATCAGTTATGGGCAAGCAAATGTTAACTTTGAAACCCCCAAACCAACTCCTACAGACAAATCAGAAGACTCAATTTGGTATTGTTTTGATCTGCGTCGACAACATTCCCCTTATGTTGAAACAGCACAATTCCCACCTATCATCCACCCCAAGGCCCCCTGGTTAGTCTTGGGGTATACCAGTGTCTATTATCTCCTCAACCACTTCACTCCCTTCTTGGGAAGATTCTGCCTATTTGGTCACCTTCTACACATGTTAATGATAGGGATTCCAGTAGGTTCCACTCTGGTCAAATTCAACTTGGGAGCTCTACTTCATTCAATTGGAGAAAGACTTCCCAATGAGTGGATCCCTGAAAGTTTGTTGGAGCCCCTACTGAACCACCTTATGGGTGGTCCAGGTTGACATTTTACCTATGAATTTATCTTCTATGTTGCCCTCATCAAATGTCTTGCCCTCATAATTGTTACCTTCACCATATACAAGATTCTGTCCCTCTTTTGAAAACCAACTACCTCAGAACCAATTGTCTCCAGAACCAGCAACCAGGTCCAAACAGTAGTCCTGAACACCCTATTTGCTGTTGTCCCAGGAGATAATGAAGGAAACAAGATTCTGATGCTCCTGGCCTTCTTCAAGTCCCTGTTTGAAACCTCACCGGAAAAGTTCACCACTGACACACAGAAAGTGCACCATGTGGCAGAAAAGCTTACTGGTAAGTATTGCCTTTGGTACACCAAAGCAACTCTATAAGGAGAGGATCTCCTCAACAACTATGACCAATTTTGCAACGCCCTCTTAGCTACAGTATCCCCTGCTCCAAACCCCAACCAGTTAAGAGACCAAATCTCTGCTCTCTACCAAGGAAGAATGTCAGCACAAGATTACACCAAATAATTTACCCAGCTCAAGAATGCCATTGGGATGAGCAACAACAAAGCCTGCTACCTGTTCCATAAAAAACTCTCCTTTGAAATGAAAAATTTCCTTGCCCATCATGAGTTGCCAACAGGTTTTGACTCCATGGTCAAGGAAGTAATCAAGTGGTATACCAAGGTGAAGCAGCTCCCATCTTGGGCCGAACCCCAGAATCCTGCCCCCTCTCCTGCAATTGTTATTAAGGAAATCAGAACTCCCCCCTCAAAGGTCCAAGGAGAAATGCCCAAAGGACTGATCCCCAAGGAGGGTGGGGGATACCAACTCTCAACAGAGGAAAAACTACGTCAAACCCAACTTGGACTCTGTATGTATTGTGGGAAAGCGGGACATTCAGCCAAGGATTGCCAAGCCTTGGCCAAGGTACAATATCCTATTGCTCTTCTAGCCAGTTCTTCAAATAAAAAACCCTCTAAATCTTATGCCCTATTACCAGTCAAGCTAGGTTCTGCTAAAACCTTGCAGGAAGTAAAAGCCTTATTAGACATGGTTACCATGAGAAACTTCATAAGTAGCTCCTTGGCCCAACAATTAGGACTCCAGGAAGGACCTTCTGCTTGGGTGGCCCTCGTCAACAAATCACGCACCAAAGTAACTAGAATTGAGGGGAACCTAGGGGTCAAGGTAGGAAGTAACCACTTTGACATCAGGGTGTCCTCCTTGTTGAATTTGGCTTTTCCACTGATTCTGGGTTTCTCTTGGGCAAAAACCACCAAGGCCGTATTAAATTTGGACTCAATGACACTCTTCACTCAGAAAGAAGGGATTACTTATTCTATTCCCTTTGACCAAACAGGACACAAAGGAATTTGACTCCAGAAGACACCATCAACGTCCTCACCGCCTTGAAGAAGATATCCCAAGCTCAGATCCCTCCAGAGCTTTAAGACCGGATGGAAGCCTTTAGTGAATCCTCCTGTTCCCAACTACCCAGTTGCAGAGAGTCAGACTTATGTATCAATTTAGTACCAGGATCAGTACCCACTTGGGGTAAGCTCTATCCAGTCAACTGAGCCCAGAGTTTAGCCATGAAAACATACCTAGATGAGAATGTAGCAAAAGGATTCATGCATTGCTCAAACTCCCCCTGCTCTTCTTCTATGTTCTTTGTTGGTAAATCAGATGGATTCCTAAGACCTGTGGTGGATTACTCAAATCTCAACAGCATCACAATCAAGAATTGAAACCCTATTCCCTCCGCTGAAACCCTCACTGATTGACTAACAGGGGCAAAGGTTTCTCCAAACTTGACCTTCAGAACGCCTACCATCAAATTTGTATAGAAGAAGGCCATGAATGAAAGACTGCTGTGAGAACCCCGTTTGGTCTATATGAATACCTGGTAATGCTTTTTGGTTTAAGTAAGGCCTAGCAGCTTTCCAGGTGCTCATGAATGAAGTCCTTTTCCCTTTTCTGGATACTTGCACAGTAGTATACCTGGATGATACCCTCATCTACTCTAAGGACCATGACTCTCACCTCATCCATCTTCTAGAAGTTCTTCAGGCCTTAATCAAAGCTTGCTTGTTCTATGAACTGCAAAAATTTGAATTCTACAAGAAAGAAATTGAGTTCCTTGGCTACAACATCTTAGAAGGAGGCTTTGCAGTTGCCCTGTCCAAGGTCCAAGCCATGGCAGATTGGCCTGTCCCTACCTCCCGCACCAAGCTTTGTGGGTTCCTGGGGCTAGCTAATTTCTGTTGTAAATTCATCAAAGATTTCTCAGCTATAGACTTGCCTCTCATACAACTCACCTTGGACAAAGTACCCTTCATATGGAACCCTGAAGCCCAGTCTGCCTTTGATGCCTTGAAACACGCCTTCTCTTCTGCCCCTTTCCTCCTATGCCCGGACCCAGAGCGTCAATCTTTTCTGGATACAGATGCCTCGGACTTTGCGCTGGGGGCAGTGTTGCTCCAGCTTGGGGAGGATGGAGAACTTTACCCTGTTGTGTTCTACTCCTACAAACTCCTGGACGGTGAGCGCAATTATCATTTCTACAAAAAGGAATTATATACCATAGTAAGCGCCTTGGACCACTGGAGAAGATACCTATAGGGAAGTAAATACCCAGTCCACATTTGCACAGACCATAAAACTTCTTATACTTCACAGAGAAATGCAAGGTTTTCCCGGCCTGGCCTGTTGGACTATTGATATAATGACATACAGCTTCCAAATTGAATACACTCCAGGTAAGAAGAATATTGTCCATGACGTCATTAGCAGCAGAGAAGACCTTGATAACCCTGATACCTCCTACCATGCACACAACATCCAACAAGTGTTGGAACCTTCTCAATTTCTGAACCTCATTGCTACCACTTCCTTGTACACCGGCCTTGATAAAAAGATTCAAGAGAAACAACTTCTGAACCCTCCAACTAGCACCTCTAATCTGAAAATAAGAAACAACATCTGGTTCCATGACAACTCCCTGTTTGTTCCCCAAGGTCCTCTTAGAAATTGGATTATCCAAGCCTTCCATGACACTCCTCTATCAGGCCATGGGGGTATTACTAAAATCCTCAAAAGGATTTCCTGACAATACTGGTGGCCTTCAATGAAGAAGTCAGTGGGAAGCTACATAATCAAGTTCCTAGAGTGCTGTCAGAACAAAACCTCACGCCAAAAGCCTCAAGGACTCCTGCAACCTCTACCAATCCCTCCTTGACCATGGTCTTCCATATCAATGGACATTATTGTTGAACTACCCAAGAGTCAGGGAAATACAGGAATCCTAGTGGTGGTGGGCTGCCTAACCAAGTATGGTATCTTCATCCCCTTCTCCATCACTTCTGCAGAAGAGACCGCCCAGATGCTCCTCAAGAACGTTTTTGCATATCATGGAATACCAAATGACATTGTCTTGGACCAAGGAACCCAGTTCAACTCCAAGTTTTGGTCTAGCCTGATGAAAGGGTTGAGAGTCAAGACCAACCTCTCCACCTCTTTTTATCCCCAGACAGACAGACAGAAAGAGTTAATCAGGTATTTTAGGCTTATTTACAAAACTACATTAATTCTCAACAGAATAACTGGTCTGAGCTCCTACCAGTAGCTCAATTAGCCTATAACACCAGTCACCAAATATCCATTGGGATGTCCCCCTTTAAGGCAAACTATGGATATGACCCAGAAGAAATTCCTTCTCAAGCAGAGAAAACCCAGTCCCACAGGTCAACAAGCATCTAAATGACCTCTCCACAATTCAAGCCAAACTTAAGGAAACTCTAAATAAATCTGTTCAGTCATATAAGAAGTTTTCTGACAGACATCACAGAGAGCCCAAAAAATACTCCTTTGGATCCCTGGTGCTCCTAGATGCTTGCAATCTACACATCAAATGGCCATGTTGAAAATTGGGACCCAAGAAGATAGGGCCCTTGAAAGTAATACAAAAATCCCCCCTGCCATACCAAGTCCGCCTGCCAGAAGGATCCACAGCCCATGACGTCTTCCATGTCAGCCTTCTCAGTTGCTACCACAGATCTCCAGAAAACCTCTCTCAGGCCAAATGGAACCCCCCCTCTGGTAATGAATCATCTTCCTGAATGGGAGGTGGAAGAAATCATTGATGCCAAAATGATTTGTAACAAACCACACTACTCAATCAAATGGGTAGGATATGGTATGAAATCAAATAGCTGGGAGCCCATTGACAATTTGACCAACTTCTGGGACCTAGTTGACCTGTACCATCAAGCAAGAGGTAAGATGGGGCCTTAGGGGAGGCTAGTGTGAGAGATTCCATCCCTAACACAAATTGAACCAGACTTGAATTTTTTTAAAATAATTGAGAAACCAGTAGTTGCATTTTTAAATGCTAAATCAGAAGCCAAGGTCAAAACCAAATTCATTAATGTAATCAATTCAAAAACACTTTTGAAATTAATAAATGAATGTATTAAAATCAATTCCAAATGCAAAAACAAAAGCAAGCGTAAAAACCAAGAATGAAACATATATTCTATTTCAAAATTGAAATTTAAGGATCTGAACAACAATAACAACAATCATAACAATTCAACATTTAAATTTGGCTCTGATAATCATAGTAAAGCCAATCAGTCAGAAAATAAAAGCAAAGATTGTCCAAACCAGAGATTCAGGGACTCAGGAAGCCAATCAAACCCAGTGAACCACCCAAAGCCAAAGAAATACTTCTCATCCAACCCCAGATACCATCCCCAACCATAGTAAGGTACAATACTGCAATGCAATATCCCAACCTGCCTCTTCTTGCATTGCAGGCTGCAGCCTGCTGCAGTCCTGCAAGGTAATACTTCTCAAATCACTCTTGCAGATCCACCTGGTAACCACAATGTTCCCTTCCTCACTTGAAGCCAGTATTTAAACTGACAAATTCTTCCCTTCCAAATTGCTCCAACAATTTCTTCTATTTCTATCAATCAATAAATCTATATTTTCAATTCTAAACACTTGATTAGTAGATTCTAAAGGTTCTCCCCCAACAGCATGAAGTTCATCTTCCTTTTATAGACTTTTTGTGTGTTAATCAGTTATGGGCAAGCAAATTTTAACTTTGAAACCCCCAAACCAACTCCTACAGACAAATCAGAAGACTCAATTTTGGTATTGTTTTGGTCCGTGTTGACAACATGCCCCTTACGTTGAAACAGCTCAATTCCCACCTATCATCTACCCCAAGGCCCCCTGGTTGGTCTTGGGGTACACCAGTGTCTATTATCTCCTCAACCACTTCACTCCCTTCTTGGGAAGATTCTGGCTATTTGGTCACCTTCTACACATGTTAATGATAGGGATTCCAGTAGGTTCCACTCTGGTCAAATTCAACTTGGGAGCTCTACTTCATACAATTGGAGAAAGACTTCCCAATGAGTGGATCCCTAACAATCTTGTTTAGAATACTTCTCAGAAGTATATATTTGACAGTACTTTCTTTTCAGGGGCAGGCAAGGACCCAGGGTAATGTTGACAATAGTTATCTTAGGCCTGTATACTAACTAATATGAACTCTTTCCTGTTTTCACAAGTGACAAACTCATATTGACCATGCTTACTGGGAAGCCTCAACTACGGGATTTGAACTCTGACACCCTGCAGGCCGCCAGCCTGCAGGACCAGCTGCCCACAGATTTTTGGGTTTGAACCAGAGCAGGATTTGACTTTGGTAAATTCTCTAAGGCTTGATGAGTCAAAATCACCTACAGCAACGCTCCCCACATCAAAGGTTCCTGTTAACTCAACTAATCAATGGGCGGGCCTAGCCATAGACCCCAAAATAACTTGGGCCACCACAGAAGGGGAATCAAAGAAACTTCCTATAGAACGCAGGCCACCCAGAGATGACAAATCCCACAACCTGACAAAGAAACTCAAGAATTCTCAGTTTGAACCAGCCAATGAAATAACTCCTGCAATGGATGCCACCAAGGACTGGAAAAATCTGGTAAACGGTAACACCCAGGCCAAAGAAATTTGTAAAAGATTTCCCATGACAGATGGGCATACTTACATCCTGGACTGCCAGGAAGTTGCCCATTACCATTCTTGCAATAAAGTGGCATGAACATTTGGTTCAACCAGGTATTCCATATTTGATATTAGTTCTATTTATCTACAGTCTACCTCCCACAGTTCTGCACCTCACGCCCACCAACCCCAAGAAACCTCGGACCAGCAGCCTGACTTTTATTGTCCACCAGGAGCTCCCTACAGCCCAGTACATTTTACCAAGTACCCCCCCCCAACCTTGCGTATTTGAAGTTCACCCTAGAGGAAATCCTAATCTACAACCCTGAAGCCAGAACTAGAGAGACCAAGACTGTTTACAAGGAAGGCCACAAAATCACTATATCTCCCCTGCTATTCCTCAACAAGTACAACCACCTGCCTGCTATTTGGTCCCCATGACACCGCCCCACACTCCGCGGCCCAACTTCCTGCAAGAATCCGTTGATGCCAATGAATCCACTTCCACCCAGGTGTTTGGAGTGATGCATATCACTCTTACGGGTCTACTCAATTCTATGGTACCTGCAAGCGGACCTTGGGCAATCCTGGGCAAATTGTTATCTTATATTGTAAAGTTAGCCAAATCCTGTGGTGGGCCCTCCTTGCGGGCCTGTAGGCTGTCTGCCCGCAAGTTTCCAGGAACCCTCCACTGGTTGAATCCCTGACACATTTGCTTCAATTTACACAAGTGCAGCAAACCATTAGAGCGTTTGAGCTATATCTGTTAAAAGAAGGGAGTTACTAGCATATAAATTACTGGGTGCTTTTAATAGAGATCCATTTGATCTTTCTACTCTATCATTTGATGAGGGTGATATAAACTGCCAATTGTGTACTGTATGCTATTTTTCAGGAATATTCCTGACACCAAAGACTCTCAGGTTGCCCTGTTCTTAATAAAGAAATACACCCAAAAATCCCACTATCACTCCACAGTTTCAACAGGGTTTTCTCACTTTAAAGAAAATGGTCATTTTAATAGGGACAAAAGGCCAAACAGAATTTAATACAGAACAAAACAATTCAAAGGTCCCTGCCAGTGCTGTCTGCTTGCCAGGCACCTGCAACCCTGCCAGCCCTCTAGGGCCCATCCACCAGCCCACTTTCTAATCCATCCATACAGAAGCAGGGACCCTTCCCAGCCAATAAGGGGATCTGGCCAAACCCAGAGAGAAAGAAGAATTTCTTGCCATCCACAAAAGGGAACTTGGGCCCCAGATCACATGAGAAAAGCCAAACTTGACTTAGCATGAGTCATCCAAAGTAAAAATACTGTAAATTCAGAACCTAATGGTAGGAATGCAGGATTGTCAAATCCTTGGTCCAGATTTTAAATCATATCTTTGGGATGGCCTTTTTTAATTGAAACTTAATTCTTTGTAATTTTATTTGAATTTTTAAAAAATGCAGGAACTCATAGACACTTTTCAAAGCTCAAATTGAACTGCATATTTCCTATGGACAAAATGAATTAACTGAAATCAGATTTGAATTGTTCAAATTCATCAACCATTTTCATTAAGTTTACTATGTTTTTTGGAATTGCAGGATTGTCAAATCCAAGAACTAAATTTCAAATCACAATTGAAAGCCATTAGCAAACTTAAACAATAATTCAGGAACCAAAATCTACTTTGAATACATTTTAAGTACACTAGGAAACACCAACCCAAATTGAGAAGCTCCACCATGACTAAAATCAAATGAAAAATCCAATTTCAACAACCATGTTTAGACATAAAAAGTGATCAAACTTTAAAATTATTCAAACTTGAAAAGTATACAATATTATACACTTCAAATCAAAGATATAGAAACCCTGTTACTATTCAAGGCTAAATCAAGAGAAAACAACTACTCACAACTAATCTAAAATCTAAATAAATACATATTTAATCTAAATTATATTTTATTTTATTTTTATGGACAGACAATCCCATTCCCAACCAGCTCCTGCATCATCCTGCAGGGCAGCCTGTCCACAAGGGCGTCCCAGAGGGTCCAAGAACAGACCCAGAACACTTTTAAGGGGAGTAATGCTGACACACAGACCTCCCAATGCATCAGCGCCAGTCAACCACCTCCCACATCCCAAGCCAGAACAACCAGCCTGAATCCTAGACACAAGGCGCTCTCAAAGCCTGCCATCAAAGTCTCCTATACCAGGGTCACCGGTAACAATGAGGTTACTTACATCTCCACTGTATACCCAGTTGTCACCTGTCCCCGCACTCTGGATCCAAGAGTTGCCACTGCATGCCCCTGCGTTTTTGACACGTCTTAAAAGCCATTGGCCACCACTGAGGAACCATCTGCGCCTATTGTGTATTCAACCATTGACGGCGCAACTGCAAGCAAGTGTAATCCCACCTTCTACACAAAGGTCCCCATCCCCTGTGTTGAGCCTGATAGCCAGGATGCTGCGGTACCATCTAAGGGCCAATATTAGTTGACAGATAGTGAGTGTGAAGCTCTCCTCAACTGCTTAAACAGGGGAATGGCAGTTTGGGATATTGCGTCCCAATTTGGTGTCATGGCCAGATATATTGGCAATATCAACAAAAATTACGGCAACACCAGGCAAATTGCCAAATCCACCAAGGCTAAGCGGCAGTCCAAACTGCTTCTGCCCAATTATTTTGAGGCAATCAAGCAGTGGGTAATCAAGGATTGCCACCTGGACACACTTGCTATCCAATCAATGCTTGCCACAGAGTTCAGACTTTCTGTCTCCAAAACCCTTGTCTATAAAGTGATGGTTGATTTGGGCTTCTCCTGGAAAGTACTGGGAGTTTTTCTGTATAATAGAAACAGCACCAAGACCATTGAGGATCAACACATTCATGCCAAGCCTATATGGCTCTTAAGCAGACCAGTAATATCCAGTTCTTAAATATCTACAAATCATTGTTTTCCTCCTTACTCATGTCTAGGAATGGATGGGTTGATAAGGGGTCCAAGGATGGTGTAGCATATCATGCAACTGCCCATTCCCAGAACTATTCCATGGTTGCGCTTCTTGGTCCCCACAGGTTGGATCAATATCAGATGATCAAGGGTTCCTGTGATGGTCCACATGAAAGTGGTTTTACAGGCAAGGGTTGATTTGGCTTCAAATAAAGACACTATGCTGAAGATTGATAGTGTGATTTTGGTTTGTTGTAGATAGAGGCCTAGTAGTAAATAATGGCTACTACAGAAGGTAATGCCTAGCTAGTAGATGAAAAGACTACTAGAGGCAAATGTTGTCCCCACCTGGCAGAAGATATTGGCTGCTGTGGGCTAGAGGTCCTCACCCAGCAGGGAACTGTGGCTGATAGGGGTGAGGAATTAGATAGCTCAGCAGGTAACTTTAGCTGCTTGGGGTGGGGAGTGATCTGTCCTGATGGATAGTGTGTGCTACTCAGGCTGGATGTTGTTTAGACCCTGGCAGGTAACACGGGCTACCAGGGTAGGAAAGTATGACAGCATGGTAGGCAATGTGACTACCAGGACTTTAAGTTTTTGGACCCCTGGCAGGTAGCGCGGGCTGCCAAGGAGGGGAGAAGCTCTGAGAGTTCTATATACCCTGATACTCTTACAGGAAGTCTGTGAGCAAGCAACCTACCTAAAAGACTGGTAGGGTGTCCTAGTCTATGTCCCTGTGGGAGCTTTTGGGGAGATTCCAGAGTAAGAATTGGAGGGCATAGATATGCTCAGGGGTGTCACCAAGGCAGTTGCTTGGAGTAACAGCTGTAGAGCTTGGTGTGATCATGCCTCTGGGAAGTAAAGCTGATAACTTTGCTACTGAAAGCCCATACTTAATCACCTGGGTGAGTAAAATGAACGGCATATACTTTATTGATCTATGGTTGGATGGCCTAAGTGGATTGCCACTTGAAGAGGACCCATTTAAACATCAGCTCAATGTAGACTCATTACTGGGTCTACAGCTTCTGATAACAGTGACTGAGATAAAGAACTGAGGTGGTTCATAGTGTGGGATCAGCAGAGAAAACTAGTAAGAAGGACTGTATAATCAAAGTAAAGACTAGTTGAGGGACTGTTGGTTCATGTTGAAGTTTGGAAACAAGATCATGATGCAGGAGTAGCTGATAATAATGAATGAAAGCTAGAGAACTAGAAGATCATGATTCAGGATCAGCTAGAGGACCAAGAGATCAGGATAAAGGAGTAGCTGTAGGTCTGATGGATGAAATAAGCTGTTTGAAGACTGGAATAGGCTGTTTGTTGATTGAAATGGACTGATTGATGGCTAGGCTGAAGAGCTGAAAGTTTTGGTTGAAGAACTGGCAGAAGGACCAGAAGATGAAAGTGGAGGACTAGCTATAAAGCTGAAAGATGACTTAGGAGGACTAGCCATAATGAATATAGAAGCTATAATGCTGGTTTTGGTTTCTTAGGAGAGAAAATATTAAGAAAAGAAGCAGTTAAATAAGGATTTAATACTGCCAACATTATAATATGAAGAGAGAATTAATTATCATATTATGCT
Organism: Entomophthora muscae; assembly: GCA_014839935.2. Taxonomy (NCBI): domain Eukaryota; kingdom Fungi; phylum Entomophthoromycota; class Entomophthoromycetes; order Entomophthorales; family Entomophthoraceae; genus Entomophthora; species Entomophthora muscae. Next base: position 690,011 of record QTSX02001428.1, read on the forward strand.
AATAGAAAAAGAAAGAGAAAGAGAAAAAGAAATGACTTGCAGTGTTTGAACTGTAAATTTATTAAGTTTGGATTGAGTGGAAAGGAGCCAGAAAGATGCCAGAAACAGAACGGAGAAACTGTGAGGGAAAATAAGTGAACTTTTCTGAGAACAACTAGGAGAGATGAAAGGCAAGCAACAGGCAAGTTTGAAGTTGCAAAACGTTGAAGCAAATAAGGAGAAACTTAGAGAAACGTTGAAGAATTGAGGGCTCAAAAATCCGCTATGTAAAATATAGGCAAAAGCGCTCAAGATTTTCTGGAGAAACATGACGGGAATCACACCAAAGCCGTTCAAAACGCAGAGCAGTTGTTTACCCAAATCAAGATAGCTTTGAGATTGAACTATAGACAAGAGAAAGTCATTTGGGAAATTTTTTGGCAAAACAGTTGAATTGAGGTGTTTGATTGGCTGTGAGTCAAAGTTTTTTAATCAGTGTTTTGAGGGCTTTAACTGAAGAGTTAAAGCCTAAAAAATGAGATTCAGAAGCAGAAAATCCAGGGCTTTCATTAGCTGAAGTAAGTGAAAAGGTTTAATATATTATAGAGAGAGAAAACTGGATAGTTTAAGCTTTGGAAAATAAGAGTTCTGAAAGAGATTTTGGACTGAAACAAGGAGCTATAAAAAACAAAGCTATCTGAGGCTTTTTAGGGACTGTATCAAGTGGATTACAAAGGCCACAAGGACTAAAAAAGGAGCTGAATAACAAGATAAAGGTGAAGAAGCCCAAGATAAAGGAGCTGGAGCTGGGATAAGGAACTGGAGCTGGAGCAAAGCGCAGGAGCCCAAGACTAAGGATCGGGAGTCTAAGAGATTGTTGGAAGACTCCAAGTATTGGAAAACTCATATTGGTCCCACACCCAGGCAATATATCAGAAGGTTTCTAAGGGAATCTTCCTTCTGAAACTGAATAAAAGTCTATTACAGCCCCTGCCCAAATTTTCCAGTAAGCAGAATACAAGCTCTATGAGCAAACTACCCCATATCTTTTACCCTAGTCAAGGGGAGGAGGATACCTATTGTCAAAGTTGTAGAAGATTTTCCACCAGTAAGTCTTCCCAGGAGGAGTGGGAGAGATTAGCTAGGCATCTTGAGATGACATATAGGGGAAGAGAGCTCATAGGAAATGAATTTACTAGGTTGTTGAAAGACTGGTACAGGCCTACAGAGAGGTTGGTGCCAGGTGAAGTACAGGTGCATTGTGGGGATGCCCGCCTAGTGATTGGAAAAGTACTAGAAGAGTTTTCAGTCATGCAGGCTAAGTACAAACTTCTAGCAAGACACCTTTCACTACTAGAAAATGACAACTCCTCCAAACCAGTCCCTAGCTATGATCCAGGACATACTTTGGGGACTGGTTACCAGGAACCCCACAGTTCTCATAATTAGAGGAAATTCCTTGATTTTCTCCAAACTGTCAAGGAGTGCCTTTAGATCAATTACTGGGTCACAACTAACATTTTTGTGTTGGATAATGTTAGGCTCCACAAGGTTGATTTGGTTGTATTGGAGTTCCCTCCAATTGATAAAAATAGCCATTTAGCCAGCCACTGCCTGGCTGACTGCCCAATGAGAGTCCTCTTCCTCCCCCCATCTTCTTGGTGCAATACACCATCTAGAAAGACGCCATCTAGAAAAAAATTCACAATAGAGTCAGGATTTACATCAGCAAAATTAAAAAATTAAAAAATAGTAAATAGTAATTTTTCATATTGATTTTTAATATGCCATCTAGAAAAATGGCATTTAGAAAATGCTATCACAAATTAAAATAAAAAGAAAGTTATCCAAATAAGATTTTTTGAATATAAAAACACTTAATAACTACCCTAAGATACACCATCTAGAAACACAGCATCTGGAAACACAGCATCTGGAATAAAATAATAAACTATACTTCTATATGATAAATCCAAACCTTTTCCTTATTAACTGGGAATAAAGTATGATTTTATTTTATGATCATATAGAAATAAATCAACTCAAATTAACCTCACATTGATAGTACTATCCCTATGTAACACAGCCATTCAAAAAATCCTTTTTCATATACTAGCTTTATAGAGCTTATCATAGAAGGAACTTTGTTATTTGGGGGTCAACATTAAATGTTTTATTAATGATTTTATATATGCAGGGGATGTTTAAATTATTGAAAAGAAGGTCATTATGAAATCCATTAGATATCACATTAGCTTCCATAATGCCTGGTATTACCTGTCCTAATTGCAAAGCTCAGAAGACAGGCAAGCAGTTAACTAAGTTAGAAAAGTTGACAGATTTAAATCATACTATTGATTGGAAATGGGTTAATGCCGCCCCAGTTTTTCAGCTTGATTTGATCACCATGTGCAAGTTGACATTGATAAGTAGATGTAATCTGAGGGTCAAAAAATACAACCTCATTTATCAGAATGATCAACAGAAATTAATCACTCAAGGGTTTTTTGTGTACTGTACAAGGTACTCTTTAGATGTGAACAGATAGGAGCTGTGAATCCAGATGGTATTGCTTAGTCAAAATTTGGTAAAATTTGGTGATTTTTCACTGTTCAACTCTTAATAGTTGAGCCCTCCCTAAATTAATCAATAAAGCAAATATTCTCCTTATCTAACTTTATTTTGACAATGCATCTGGTAGTTGATCTACTATGCTACATCTTGTATAACTTGATCTTAAGTCAAATTTTTACTGGAATATGGGACCCTGATGTTGCAACTGAACCAATGAAGATTCAGTATTTGGAATTGGGGAAGAAAAAATGGCAGTAGAAGGGACATAATAATAAGAATAAGGTATTGTTTATTGTAGAATATTGTGATTAATATACTATATGGGGAAAGCCACAAGGCCACAAGGAGGTGGCATAGTGGGAGGTTCCATGTAAGGTTCAAAGCTGAGGCATAACTTGTGCAGGGATCAGCAAGTCCAATTGGTACACTCCTAATTAGGAGAAAGTGCCCGCAATTCAATATTGCCATCAGATTGGTTCATGTTATTAGATACGTCAAGGGGCAACTCATTGAGCGCCCCCTGTGTATTGTAAGATATGTTAGCAGGCAAGTCTACAAGCTTGGTTGCAACACTGCCTTAGGTCCTTTGTTGTCAGCACCCCCTAACGTTACTTCAATGCCTCAGAATCTTGGTGTCTTTCCTGATGAATCTGAAACTGAGACAGTTATACCTTATCAATGTCCAGAGCTCTATGCTGAAGACACTTTAATCCTTTCTAAAGCCATATATCTAGGGCTCTTTTGGTTGGGTTTAATCATTTTGTTAAACCCCAGTGTTTCTTTTGGAAATTTTACTAAACTGTATCTGAATCTTTGGTGGTAGCTAAACATCAACCATCTATGGGTTTGGGTGCTTATTCCCCATCACATGGATATCTCTTCTTATTATCCATCAATTTACGCCACACTAGGCTCCCAAGAGTCCAATAAGAGTTGTGCCTACCCATGTGGCAACAAGAACTAACATATTTTTAAATATGGTGCCATAGGACGCCATATAGAACACACCACTGCAAATTGACTGCTTTCACTTTTTAAAAGTACACTGTGACACCTAAATTCACTATAGAAAGAATGTAATAAAACATCTGAAAATTTGCATATATGTATTTTTATCTCCTCTATACAACTGGGTACCTTTTAATCCCAGTTGTATAATCTAGTTTTTTGAGAAATTCAAGTTTACTATTTGGACTGACTGAGGTAGCTCTACCATGGAAATATTAAATTAAAATAAAAATATGCAAAATCACTATATTTTTGAGCTACAGCATCTCCATTACGTCATCTTAAAAATGCCATTTCACTTGCAAGTTTTTTGTCAAAACTCACAGTTTTGCATACTTGCGCTACTAATAAAATTTTAATTTTAAAATAATAAAAAACATAATAATTTTGATGGTATATAATTTGAGAGTTTCTCTACAATTCCATGTAAAAATATTTACTACTTTTTTATATTACAAATATTTTCATTTTTTACTTTGAACATTTTCTCCAAATTTGATTATTTCTGATGCAAATTCACCCTTAGATGCCTCCCAAGACTACCATCAACACTACCTCCAAGGCCCTCAAGAGCAAGGCCGCACCCATCTAGGCAAAAAGCTCATGGCTACCCTCTCCAAGAAGCCTCCTAAAGAAACAACACCTGCCAAGACTCCTACGCCTTCCCCTGAGGCTGATAGCTCCACCCCTCTCCACTCTACCTTTGTCTACTTCATCTCTGATCCTCAGTAGAAGAACTTCCACTTTAATTATGAAGATGGGGATGAAGAAGACTCTGAAAAAGACTTTGGTGATCATGGTTCAGCAGCCTCAGAGGAGGAGCCCATCCTAGAGAAGGAATTACATGCAGTTGCCAATATCTGCAGTGACAATGGGCAATTCAAAGTCCCAGCTGTTTTTCCTGACTCTTTTCATAATATTACCAAGAAGGGAGTGCTGGCTTTGTTGGGACAGCTTTCTTTTTACATGCAATGACCAGAAAAAGAACATGGTGCACCATCACTACCACTGTGATAGTCCAGGCTACCCCGCACAATTAGATAAAATTGGTTTTACCCAAGTCAAGGAGCTCACCATTGAGCATGACTGTTTGGGCTCTGATATGATACTATATTATCTCATGCACTGGTACCTACGCCAAGTCATTACATTCAACAAGGACATGACTTCATCTGAGCTTATAACACATGCCCTTATTCACCTGAATGAGAATCAGAGAGAGGAGGTTGGAGAGAAGACCAAACTCCAATTCTATGTCACCAAACAACACTTGATTGAAGAAAATCTTGGTGTTAGCTCCAGGAATATTGACAAGCTTGTGATAACAGAAGCTCATAAAACCACTTTTCTTGGTAAACAATCCCTCCTCTAAGATGATGTTCAAGGATAACCAAACTGTATTTTATGCTTTTCAGCACAAGAGGATCTTACACGCCTCTTAAAATGTGACACCTGGTTTGCCAATGGGACATTTGCATCTTTCCCAAAGCATTTTTACCAGCTTTGAACTATCCATGACCAGGTGAAAAAGCATATTATCCCCTTTTGTTCTTCTTTCTCCCTAATAAAATAGAAAATACTTATACATACACTCTTATCATCCTCAAGCAAAAACTGGATGTCATCTTGCCCACACTTGATGAAGAGCCAACTGAGAAAAGGGGTCACAAAAACAAGAAGGTAAACCCAGAGGCCATTCAGGAACAGACCAGAACCAAAAAGGCGCCAGATTCTCTTCCCTATCATTCAACTCTGATGGTTGACTTTGAGGCCACACAGGCCAACACCTTTATCAAGTTATTTAAGAGCAGGCCCCAAAGCTGCTTCTTCCATTATTTCCAGGCTCTGCGCAAAAACCTGATGAAACCCCAAGCCCTTAATAAGCAGGTATTCAAGGATGACACAAAGAATGCCAGAAATATCTTCAATTGCTTTGCCTCTCTGGTCATGATCAGAAAAGAAGAAGTTAATCTTTTCTATGACAAGCTTCTCAAGGACAATTACATTATTGAGCAAGGAGAAGTATTTGCTCCCTTCATCCAGTACTTTGAACACCAGTGAGTGGATGTATTCCAGGGACATTGCTGCATCTGCAAGAATAGTGACTTCATTAATTAGGACCTCTATAAGCAGGTTAAAGAAGGCGTCACCAAGACCACCTCATTATTTGAAGGTTGGCACAATCAATTTTCCTGCCTGGTTAAGGTAACAAAGCCTATGTTTAATGTAATAATCAACAAGCTGAAGATTTAGCAAGCTCCCAGGAACCAGCTATACCCCCAGGTCATCAAAAAAAGCTGTTTTATCCAAGCATACTGGCCAGCAGGTCAATTTTTCAAGTGTCACTAAGGAGGTTTTGGTCTATTACGCCAGAGAAGGCTGCCTTAACCATCTCAAAGGCATTGCTACAGACCTTGGATCTAATGCCTAATTCACCTTCTTTACCAATACATATTTTTTTTCTTTCTAAATATTTAATTTTTACTTTATTTTTAGTATATATATGTTAATATAGGCTCAAAAATTTATACAGAAATATCACAGTTTTGGGATGTGTTGGCTTTGGAGCAGTGCACAATATATCCAGTATTAGATGACTCCATATTATCATTGCAGATTTGGAATCCTGGATGATTTTTGAGTCTAGCCATATGTCTTTTAATTATTTTTAATTTTTTGGGCTTTTATTAATGTTTCAAGTTATCCAGCGCAGCTTATCCAGAAATTTGAGATAGGGTTTCAAGACAATGTCTTTCTAGATGGCATTTTTGGACACATTTTTGAGATGTAGTCTTTATGGATGGTGTTTTCTAGATATTATATCCCACTGAGATTTATGAGGAGGTTCTTCTCAGGAGGTGAGTAATAACTATATAATGAAGCTAAAGCAAAGCAGTTGGAAAATACATACTCCACAGTTAATTATCCCTGCAATGTCTTCTACTTTTTCAATGCTAAGTGGCAAACATCAAATTGAAGTGGGATATCTTTCAGTTTATTCAGGTTTGAATTTAAGATGAAATGTAGTAGTACTCCTAGGTATACTGATATATGAATCCTTTTTGAAGTTTACAATTCCAAAAACATACAAAATTTCTTGTATGTTGTCACTAAGCGGTTTATGTAGCCAGTGTTGGGAAATTTGAAATTCATCCTAGCTGGGGCTTGGCTGGGGTCAGCTGTCCATGCTTCAGTAAAAGAAATCAATAAATGTGACATCTTGTTTACAAGGAGTACATCATTTACTTGATTTAAATATTGATCTGAAAAATTCATTAAATATTGCTGATTTTAAATATGCATTTCCTATTTGAAATCCAATTGATTTGATACTTGCTTCATATGTGTTCATATTAATTAACAGAAATAGTTCAACACATTCATAAATATATTCATCAAAGTCATCTTGAAATTCCTTTAAATTTCATTCATTTATTTAAAATTGATCATTCTTTCTAATTCATATGTTTTCCTCATCCAAGTTGAACACTATGCTGGTGCTTCATATTCCTTTCCTGATGCTTCTTTATTCGCATATTAATTCATGTTTATTTCAATTATCTGATTAATTTCTGTAGATCTCTTTTGAATCACTGGAGATATCAGTGATTGTTAAGCCCCATATACATCACTTGGTGTATATAATGTAACTTCAATGACATCTTCCCTATTCCTTAACATAACTAGAAAAAGGTAAGTAAATAATAAAACACTTACTAATGTTGCAACTGAACCAATAAGGATTCAGTATTTGATTTGGGGCAGACAACAGTCAAATAGAAAAGACAGAAATTATAAGAGTAAGGTATTGTTTATTATAGAATACTGTGATTTATATACTATGGGGAAGGCCACTGGGCCACAAGGGGGTGGCATGTTCCATATAAGGTTTGGAGCCAAGGAATAACTTGTGCAGGATAAGCAGGTTGAATTAATAACGCTCCTAATTAGGAGAAAGTGCTTGCAGTTCAACATTGTCATCAGATTGGTTCATGTTGAAAGATACGTCAAGAGGCAACTCATTGAGCACCCCCTATGTATTGTAAGCTATGTTGGCAGGCAAATCTGGGAACTCAGTTGCAACACTAATTCTTTCCCCTGTAGCTCTTTCAGCCACAGGCGTCCCTTTGGAATATTTCATTAATGTTGGATGGGCTTCTGTCATCTTCCTTGCTTTAATTCTGCTTTTTTTATTACAATTTCTTCTTCTTAATTTCCTTTATTTGATAAAATCTCATTCATTCTTGAAGCGCTTCTGCTTATTGATCTGGATTATTCTTTATTTCCTTCTTCATTCATTTCTGTTTCCATTTAATTGCTTTCAATGTTTTGATTTTCATTTCCTTCAGTTTGAATTTTTTTTCATTCCTTTCACTTATGTTTGTTTCAATTGATGCTTCATTTCTTTGAATTAATTCAATTCTTTGATTATTTTCACTGGCACTTTGCCAGAATTCAAATGGGTTGTAACTTGCATTCTTAAAATTTAAGCATTCTAGAAATTTCCCTTGTAAGTTCAATGTATTTTCCTTGTTATGATAATTGACAATGGTTCCCAAATCATTCTGGGCAGCTCCATTTCCTTGTATTACCAATGGCCCCCATTTCTTAATTGTCCCAATACTATATCTCTACTGTAAATTCAGAACCTGAACGTAAAAATGTGGGATTGTCAAATCCTTGGTCCAAAATTTCAAATCACTTTTGCAGGATGGCCTTTTTTAACTAAATTGAATTCTTTGTAATTTTATTTGAATTTTTAAAAAATGCAGGAACTCATAGACACTTTTCAAAGCTCAAATTGAACTGCATATTTCCAATGGACAAAATGAATTAACTGGAATCAGATTTTAAGAGTTCAAATCCATCAGTCATTTTCATTAAGTTTACTATGTTTTTTGAAATTGCAGGATTGTCAAATCCAAGAACCAAATTTCAAATCACTTTTGAATGCCACTAGTAAACTCAGATATTAATTGCAGGAACTGGAATTCAAATTTAATGTACACTAAGCATACTAGGAAACACCAACCCAAATAAAGAAGCTCCACCACAACTAAAATCAAACTAAAAATTCAATCTCAATAACCATAATTAGACATAAAAAGTGATTAAACTTTAAAATCATCCAAAACTGGAAAGGATACAATATTATACACTTCAAATCACAGATATGGAAATTCTGTTACTATTCAAGGCTAAATCAAGAGAAACAACTACTCACAACTAAACCAAAAATCCAAATAAATACATATTTAATCTAAATTATAATTTTTTATTTTATTTTTATGGACTGTCAATTGTATTCTCAACCCGCTCCTGCACCAGCCTGCAGGGCAGCCTGTCCACAAGGGCGTCCCAGAGGGTCCAAGAACAGACCCAGAACCCAACTCAAAGGGAGTCATGCCAATACACAGACCTCCCATGGTGTTGTTGCCAGCCAACCACCTCATGCATCCCAAGCCAGAACTACCAGCTTGAATCCCAGACAAAAGCCACTTTCAAGGCCCGCTACCAAAGTCTCCTACACCAGGGTCACCGGGAACACTGAGGTTACTTACACCTCCACTGTTTACCCAGTTGTCACCTGGCCCTGCACTCTTGACCCAAGAGTTGCTACTTCCTGCCCCCACGTCTTTGACACCTCCTATCAGCCATTGGCCACAACTGAGGAACCATCTGCGCCTATTGTGTATTCAACTATTGATGGTGCCACTGCAAGCAAGCGTGATCCCACCTTCTACACAAAGGTTGTCATCCCCTGTGTAGAGCCTGGTAGCCAGGATGCTGTGGTACCTGCCAAGGGCCAGCATTGGTTGACAGATAGTGAGCGTGAAGCTCTCTTCAACTTCTTGAACAGGAGAATGGCAGTTAGGGATATTGTGTCCCAATTTGGTGTCACGGCCAGACACATTGCTGACATCAACACCAAGTATGACAACACCAGGCAAATTGCCAAATCCACCAAGGCAAAAAGACAGCCCAAACTCCTTCAGGCTATTCACATTGACGCAATCAAGCAGTGGGTAGCCAAGGATTGCCACCTGGACACACTTGCTGTCCAATCAATGCTTGCCACAGAGTTTGGGCTTTCTGTTTATAAAACCCTTGTTTACAAAGAAATGTTTGATTTGGGCTTCTTGTGGAAGGTGCTCAGAGTTTCTCCATACAATAGGAACAGTGAAAAGACCATCAAGATCAACACGTTTATGCCAAGACATATCTGGCACTAAAAGAGACTGGGAATGTCCAGTTCTTCTATATTGACAAATTGTTGTTTTCCTCCTCACTCAGTTCTAGGCATGGGTGGGTCAAGAAGGGGTCCAAGGACGGCGTAGCCATAGTGCAGCTGTCTGTTCCTAGACCTATTCAATGGTTGCGCTTCTTGGTCCTCGCGGGTTGGACCAATACCAAATGATCAAGGGTTCCCATAATTGCGGGACATTTCTTGATTTTCTCCGAGCCGTCAAGGAGTACCTTCAGATAAATTACAGCAGCATAACCAATGTTGTTGTGCTTGATAATTTCAGGCTCCACAAAGTGGATCTTGTTGTGTCTGAGTTCCCCCCTTTGACAAAAACAGCCATTCTGCCAGCCACTGCCTTGCAGACTGACCAATGAGACTCCTCTTGCTTCTGCCTTATTCTTCATTTCTGAATCCAATTGAGGAGGTGTTTGGTTAGATCAAGAATAAGGTGAAACAAGGACTTCCTCAAGACACAGAGGATCTCTTCAACATTCTTGAGATCAGCCAATTTGCAATGCCACCCAATGTGGTGGCAGCTTTTTACAAGCACTCAGAATCCTTCCTCCCAAAAGCCCTGGCCTCCAAGCCAATCAGATAAATGGGTGCTCTGGGTTTTATTTAGTTTTAATTTTATTTAGTTTGTTTTTATTCTGACTCAATAATTATTATTTATATATAATAATGTGACGTTTGAATGTGATATAGACATTTAAGAATACATAGAAAAGGTAAGTAAAATTAATTATACTAGGTATGAGGACAATTTTTTTATTATAATGCATTGAATATTATTATTGGCTTTTGCGCCAACAAATGAATAAATCAAAAAAAAGATAGAAATAAATTAGTTTATTTAAATAATTGTGAATTGTTGATGGTACTTTTCCTTTTTTAAGCCACAAATTGGACCTTGCATGTCATCATCTGATCCTTGTTATTTCAGTGCCACTATAGCCACACAACACAACCACCAATGGTTTTCATGTATTGCTTACTAAATAAGTACTTAGGACGCAGGTCAAGTATATTGAATATGTTTACCAAATCACATTACAAGAGAAAGGTAATTTTAGTTCTAAACAATCATTTGTTTAGAACAATAGTGGAGCGGGCCGCATGATGCAGATAAATTTGATTCTCAATGTTTATCTATGTGATAAATAAACCCATACTTGACAAGCTAATAAATAAAAACATTTTTAACTTATTTTTAATATTTTACATGGTTGCAACTTTAACTAATGTCTTGTAATATATTTAGATATATTAATATTATAATTTACATACTAAAATTTAAAATTAAAATATTAAAAGTAAAATTATAGTTATAAATCTTAAAAGTTAAATATTAAAGTTTAAATAATCAAAATATAACAATTTTATTAAATTGTGGTTTATTCAATATCAAAATATTTGACATTAAAAATTTTAATATTGTAATATGTATTATTAAAATTTTAATATTAACTTTTAGATAATAGATTTTTTAATATTTAAATATGTAATATTAAAATTTTTATAGTAAATTTTAATAGTACATATTTCAGTATTAAAAATTTAGTCTTAAAATATAAAAAGTAAAAAAAATTAATTTGCAAGGGGAAAATATTTATTGGGGGATGCTAACCGCAAAGGGAATGTGATTATTCTGGGGAATTATACCCCTAAATTAAATTTTCAGCTAATGCATCTAATTGGATCCACGTACAGAAGAGTACGTGGTGGACAACCCTGGATGTGATTGCTAGAGGGGTGGCGCCCTGTACCCTGGTGGTTGCTGATTGTTTGATAAAAGGCAGGCAGGTGAGTATATCAACTAGTAGGTTTTTTTTGGGGGGGGGGCACGTAGTACCCGTATAATGTTGCCAATGCAAACGAGTCATACAGGACGTGCTCAACTGTCCTATATCCCTGTGGTGTATTCTGGCGGTCAAGGGCTACACGGCAAATATCCATTTGAATAGGTACATCTTCCAACTTTTTGATGTTGGTTTTTAATATGCAGTGGAGGAGGATTCCCAGGTATACTGCAACATGGATTCTTTGCAAGGTATACTTTTCCAAGAACATGCATAATTTTTTGAATGTTTGAACTAACCTATTGATATAGGATGTTTGGTTGAACTTGAAGAGGGTTCCAGGGGCGCCTGACTTGAATCATCCCCCAGGCCTTGGCAAACACTATCAATAAAGGTTTAAAATTATTCACAAGGACTGCATCCACGACTTTATTTGATAGCACCTGAAAAACCTCATTAAAAATAGCAGATTTAAAATATTCATTTCCTATTTGAAAGTTGGTTTTTATTAAATTCTTTTCATATTTGTTGATGTTTGTGAAGGGGAATCATTGAATGCTTTTTTATATATATTCATTGAAGTTTAATTTGATATCCCCACAAATTTCATTCATTTCTTTGAAGTTGATACTTGATCCTATTTCATATGCTTCCCTCAACCAAGGCAAGCACCCCGTGTGTGGTAAATATTCCCTATTTTTAGCTTCACCACTTGAAAAATTAAACATATTCTGTTGAATTATTTTATTTATTTGGTTTTTTATTTATTTGTTTTACAGGGGCCACTAGTGACTGGTAACCCCCATAAAACCAACTTGGCGTATAAGCCGCCACTTCCGCGACCTCATCCCCATTCCTGGTGATGACTGAAATAAATATAAGTAAAACATAAAAAGACTTACTAATTGTTTCCCCTGTGGCCCCCTCAGCTACAGGCGCCACTTTGCAAACTTCATGAGTGTTGGATGCTCTTCATTAATTTTTCTAGTGTTGAGTTTATACTTCTGGGAAGTATAATAAACAAAATAAAGGGGAAGATTAAGAAGAGGATGTTACTTTTTTGAATTGAATATAGGTTAATATTTAGTATCATGATAAGTCACATGTTGTCCATGTACGTCATGGAGGTCATAGGGCTTGTCTGAGTAATGTTCCTCTTGAGTCATGAGGCTTAATCAAGTTGTGTTCCATTTAGGATCTGGATTGAGAGATCCCTGTCATAGATAACTGATAACGGTGTCACCAGTTTATTGACTGGGCGGTGAACCATTTGGTGAGCTGCTCAGTGATTTACTTGGGGTGTTAATTCCCCAAGAGGGCATAATCAAAGATGTTGCAACATCTCCCCCTGGGGTGCTGGAAGGTGGAGCCTTGGGAATCTTTTTGAGGGTGTCTGGTATACAGGCTTGGTACTGATCCAGTTTGGTGTTAGGCACAGGGAGTCTTGAATTTTGTTGGGCTGCTCTTGCCTTACACAAACAAAATCAATCATGATGCATATGTTTTAGTTTGGTTTGGGCTCCAATCCCTTTGATGAGGTAGGTGTTATTGGGCTTTACTTCCATGACAATGCCTGGTCCACGTAACCCTGGGTCTAATTTGTGTTAGTTGTGGTTGACAACCCAGATCTTGTCTCTGACTTGGAACCTTTCTTGTTGTAATAGGATTGCTTCTTGCTGAACCCTTTGTTGTTCCATTGTCTCTTGGTCCTTTCTGGCTTGTAGTACTTTTGGGTCATTGCTGTCTGGTATCTTCTTTGGAAGTGGCAGTTATGGCCCTGTGGTTGTACTGACAAGTGAAGGTTTTTGACTATAGCCAAGTTCATAAGGGCTTTTGCCTGTATTGCGGTTGACTTGTGTTCTGCAGACCATAAGGGCAGTTGGTAGCATATCAACCCAGGCTTTTGGATTGTTGGCAGACAACTTACTGAGGGCTTCCACTAGAGATCTGTTTAGTTGTTCTACATGTTCATTTGCTTGTGGGTGATATGGGCTGGCTGTAACGTGCTTTATCCCATTTTTGGTGAAATAGATATTGGTGTCAATAGCTTTAAGTTCAGTGCCTCTGTCTGTGATTAAGAGGTCAGGCTTTCTAAACTTAGCTATGATTTCTTTGCCAATAAATTGTCTGAAGTCATTGCCTTTGTGCTCTTTTGTGGCTTGTGCTGCAGGCCACCTGGTTGCATAGTCAATGGCTGTGATGATGTACTTCTTGCCTTTGCTTTCACCAGGCATAGGTCCCACAATATCTAACAGCCATACCTTGAAGGGCTGTGTGATGAATATGGGTACTATTGACCTGGGTGGAGCTTTGGTTTGGGTATACTTTTCACAGACCTTGCGTTGTTGTAGTACTTCTCTGATATCATCTATCATATTGGGCCACCAGCAGTGGGTCTTGAGATATTAATGCAAGTTTCTGCTACAGGTGTGTCCCAAGTCTCTGTGATAACGGAGGATTGTGTCAATCTTTTGTGTTGACAGAACGTAGGGTACAGTGTCACCATTTGGAAGGATTTAGTGAGGGGTACCATATACATTTTTGAACAGATGTTTGTTCTTGAGGACTTTCTCTTGGTTGTCCATTGGTGTTCCAGATGAGAACCCTTCCTGGAGATTCCCCATGATTAACATGGGCCAGTTGGGGTTGCCATCAGTTCAGAGGATGTGCTTATTGTATAGCCTTGATAGGGCGTCTGCAGTAAACATCTCTCTGCCTGGCTTGTATTCAATTTGCATGGGGTATCTCTGTATGAGACTCATCCATTCAGCTTGTCTTCTTGAAAGGTGTTGTTGTGTTTTAAAGAATACTAACAACTTGTGGTCAGTGAGTACCTTGAACATATGGGCTCCTTTTAGATAACATTGCCATTTCATGAGGCAGTGTATGATGGCAACCAGCTCCTTGTTGTGTATAGGGTATCTTTGTTTGCCGTCCAATAGCTTCCTGGATTCATATGCTACAGGGATGAAGTCTTTCTGGGCCACTTGGATATTGAGGACTCCTCCTATGGCATAATCAGAGGCGGTGGTCTCCAGCTCATAGATGCCCTTGCAGTTTGGGTATTCTAAGATGGGGGCGGTGATCATGTGTTCCTTCAGTTGGCAGAAATGTTGATCTTGTAAAGGTTTCCAGACAAACTTGGTTGTTTTCCCAGTGATGGCTGATGGGGGAACTGTTAGGGCGCCCCAGTCAGGGATGAACCTGCGTACATAGGCTACCATTCCAAGGAAAGTGCAGAGTTTGCTCTTGTTCCTTGGGGCTGGCATTTCTGTTATGGTGCATATCTTGTCTGGATTGGGCTTGATGCTGTCTTTGCTAATGATATGGCCAAGGAAGGGGAGTTCAGTTGAGAAGAACTCATATTTGGACGGTTTGGCAATTAGTTGGTTTTCCTGCAGGGTACAGAGGAATGCGCGGACGTCTTCCCAGTGTTGCTGTAGGTTGGGACTGTAAATGATGATGTTGTCCAGGTAGATAATTGCTCTTTTCCCAATGTGTTCCTTGAATACTTTGTTCATGAAGGTTACAAAGGTGCTGGGAGTGTTTATCATGCCAAAATTGAGGACAACACATTCAAAGGACCCATATTTAGTTCAAAATGCAGTCTTTGGAATGTCTTCAGGTTTCACGCAAATTTGGTGATATCCTGCTGTCAAATCAATTTTTGTGAATATTTGGGACCCCCCCAGGGCATCAAAAAGTTCATCAATTAGGGGCAGGAGATACCTGTTCTTTATTGTGACCTTGTTGAGGGCCCTGTAGTCTGTGACCTGGCAGAGGCCTCCATCTTTCTTTGCTACAAAGAAGACAGTGGCACCAAAAGGTGACTTTGAAGGTCTGATGAGGCCTTTCTCAAATGCATTGTCAATGTAAGCTTTCAGGGCGTTGTCTTCTTGTGGTTTGAGGCAGTAGATCGTTGTGCTTTGGGCACGCTACCTTTCAGGTTGATCTCATGTTTTATACCCCAGTCAAGGGGCAGCCTGGGTAGTGACTCTTGGAATACAGAGGGAAATTCATTGACCAGCTGGTCCCTAATTGGGTTCTGTTTGTGTTGGATTTCTGTGTTTTTGAAGTGAATGGCTTCATATGTACATGTGCTCCAATCAATTTTGCTGATGTCAGTTTCTTTCTCTGTTTCCATGATCTTTACAAATATGTGGTCCCTCATAAGGGTGTTGAGATGTGTTGGGTACACATGATGGTGGACTTCTCCTCTCTGGATAGTGAGGGTGGCACTGTCCCAGTCTATGTGAGGCTTTGTCTTTTACATCCAATCTAATCCAAGTATGACATCATATTTGGGGATTGGGATGATGGGACCACTAATTGTTGTTTGGACGTCTCCAATTTGGGCCTGGAAAGATCTGGTCTTATGGGTAACTGGTGTGCTGTGGTTGTCCGCCATGATGACCCTTTTGATGTTACTTCAAATGGTAGGTAACTTCATGAGGTCTGAAAAACTCTTGTTGATAAGTGATTGGTCTGCTCCAGTGTCAAACAGTGCTGTGCCCTGGTATCTACAAAAACAGAAAGGATAGGTAAGGAGTTTATTTCCAGATTGGGCAGCAAACAGTAGAGGATTGCTGGAGGGAACTTGGATCATGGTGATTGAGTCCACATCCTGTTCTCTGTACAAGTCTTGTGAAGAGGGGGAGGGCAGCTTAACTAAGCACTCCCCTGTCTTTTTCCCTCCTTGTTGGTATCTTTGGTGCTAGCCTGGTTGGCTTGTGCAGTGCAATTCCTGTGTTGAGGTTGGGTACTGGTGGCTTGGTTGTTTTGATTATTGGGGCAAGGCTCTCTCTTGACAGCAGGGTTTTCCTTGCGTTTGTTGGAGGCGTGTAGATTGTCAGACTTCTGAGCTGCATGTTTTCCCTCTAAGAATACATCCTTGAGGTTCTTGCAGCAGGTCATGTTAAACTAGAATCTAATATGGGTAGAGAGGCCATTGTAGAAGTCCAGGTGTGGCCCAGGTTCATCAAAGTTGATGGTGTTGGGTGCACAGTCATGTAGTCCTTTGTAAGCGGCAATGTATTTCTTGATGATTCCTGTCATTTTGAAGGTTTGGAGTTTGATCATAATCACCACGTCTGAATCCTTTATGGAGAATTTCTCAAGAATGCAGCTTTGAATATTTCCCAGTTTTCCTTCTGGTCAGGATGTTGAGCCAGCCATTTGGTAACAAAACACAAGGCAGTCCCTGTGACACAGAGGGTAATTTTGCAAACCCAAAGTCTTTGGGGGTACTCTGCTTGTTTGAACTTGCTCTTGGTGCTGTTGATCCAAAGCAAGGCGTTCTCACAGTGTAGTCCTGCAAAGGCGCCAATCTCAATGGTACATAAACGCTGAAACACTATATTGGGTATCTCAGGTTGCGTAGGTGCTGTTGTGGCTGGCGTAGTAGGGAACAGTTTGCGGGTTTTAAGAGTGTTGTACTGGTTGATGGGCACAAGGAGATTATTGTAGATGACAAGGCCTGGGGGGACGTCTTTTCCTACTTTGTAATCTCTCCAGCCGTTAGGGAGTGACATTGCTTGGGTTCTTTTCTTGGGAGGAATTTTTCCTTTGAGTTGGGTAGGTATGGATAACCTACCTGTGCTACCACTGTTGAGTTTATACTTCTGGGAAGTATAATAAACAAAATAAAGGGGAAGATTAAGAAGAGAATGATACTTTATTGAATATGAATATAGGTTAATATATAGTATCATGATAAGCCACATGTTGTCCATGTACGTCATGGAGGTCATGGGGCTTATCTGGGTAATGTTCCTCTTGAGTCACGAGGCTTAATCAAGTTGTGTTCCATTTAGGACCTGGATTGAGAGATCCCTGTCATAGATGGTTAACTGATAATAGTGACACCAGTTTATTGACTGGGCAGTGAACCATTTGGTGAGCTGCTTGGTGATTTACTTGGGGCATTAATTCCCTGAAAGGCGTAATCAAAGATGTTGCAACACTAGGCTGAATTTTTCTTATCTTTCTTGCAACTTGTGTTTCTTCTTGGTTTTCATTTGATAAAGCTTCTGTATTTCTTGAAGTGCTTCTGCTTCTTGATTTTTTCATTTTCATCTGTTTCCATTTGATTGTTTTCCTCTTTATTGGTGTTGATTTCCTTTTGAATTTCTGTTCCTTCAATTAGTTTGATCTTATTGTTTTCTTTGCCCCCCTGCCAGAACTACCAAAAATTGTAGGCTGCGTTGTTGAACTTCAGAATTGATAAAATTGTTCCCTGTAGATTAAGTAATGCTTCTTTATTATTTTCATCTATAATATTTCCCAACTTATCCAGAGCATCTTCTTTTGACTGGATAAGTGACTGGCCCTTGTTATCCAGCTTTCTTGTCACTATTTCCCTGACATTTTTTTCTATTTCAACAACCTTTTGCAGGTATGCTTCTAATTTTTTGATCAAGTTATAGATTGTTGAAATTTTGTTTGAATTCCATCAAAAACTGGTTTTTATAGTACTATCTTCAAAGTATACATATTTTTCATCATCATTAATAAATTAAAGACAATAAACGTAAATATTGCATTAGAATATTACAATTAGATGTCAACTCTTGATATTTTGATATTATGTGCATAACTCAATGTATTTTGTTTAATAAAATCCATTGTAAACTAGGTCTTTATCATTACAATTTAAAATAAATTGACTGTGTTTATATTAGAGAGCCATTAACGCTTAGTACAAAAATTGATACATAGTGCATTTTACAGCCTGTATATTTACCTATTGGTAATAATTCTATAAACTTTTTAGTTGGATTTTGCGAGGTAATAATAATGTAATGTGTTAATAGAATACTGTTTATAGTGTTTAATTGGCCGATTTTCTTTGCTGTGGCAATTGTGCATTTTCTGATATTTATGCACTAGTATCCAATTGGTTGGCTTCACATCCAATCACACAGGCAATAGGAAAACAAGTTGCCACCCCAACCACATTCAGTCTTGGGGTGGCAGCTTGTTTTCCTATTGCCTGTGCAATTGGATGTGAAGCCAATCAATTGGATACTAGTGCATAAATATCAGAAAATGCATAATCACCTCAGCAAAGAAAATCTGCCAATTAATGACAATAAACAGTAATCTATTAACACATTACATTATTACCTCACAAAATCCAACTGAAAAGTTTACAGAATTATTACCAATAGGTAAATATACAGGCTATAAAATGCACTAATTTTCAATATTTGTACTAAGCGTTAGTGGCCCTAATATAAACACAATCATTTCAATAAATTACAATGACAAAAGCCTTGTTTAAAATGAATTATATTAAACAAAATGCATTGAGTTATATGCATAATATCAAAATATCAAGAGTTGACGTCTAATTGCAATATTCTAATGCAATATTTACTTTTATTGTCTTTAATTTATTAATGATGAAAAATATATATGCTCATAATTTTAAGCTATTTGTAAAATGTACAACATTATATTAATTATGGGAAATGATGATAATGTAAAAAGAAAATATTATTAATTATGAATCAAAAGAGAGATATCAATTTTAATAAGTTGTCACAAAGAAAAGAATTTTATTTACTAATCAAAGGACAGGAAGGGGAGGGAATAGGCAGAATGAAGATTGTCTTCATCTGCGCCTGTGAAAGAGGTGGCATCAGAGATAGTGGGGAGGGAATGGGTGGTGGTTTGGGAGTCAGGGTTGGAAGGCAGGTGGCTAGATGGGGGTTAGGGAGGCAGGGTTTGTTGACTGGGAAGGGGCAGCAAGAGCTGATTGCTTCAATTGCTTGAATTCTTCTTCCGTCATATATATTGGCTTGACAAAATGGATGGACTGGCGTGGGGGGAGACAGGGGTCCTTTCCGGACTTATCACTATCACTTGCCTAGATGATGAGATCAAATAAGTCCTGGACGGACGCGTAATGGAAAAGCTCATACCCCTTATCAGTTTGGGTGCATAGTTTGTTGTAGGTGGCAGGCTTTAAGCGCCTGAGGGCAGGACCAAAATTGTAGAGACATACATCTGCAAGATGCATGTTGGCGTAGTTGATGGGGTAGAACCAGAAGGTATGCCCTGCAGCCTTGATTTCTTGGGTTGCCCATTCCCGCTGAACCATCTCTGCACTCAGTACAACTGTGTGCACGGTGTTTGTGTGGCCCACTCCTCCAGAATGGCCTTGATCTCCATCTGGTAGGCATACCCATCTGCAGTATTCAATATTGCTGAGTAATAATTGATGCCCAAGGGGGAAACTGCCAATAAAACCCCAACAAACTGATACAATATTGGGCCGTGCTTGTACACGTCAGACTGGATACACTTCTCTCCAAAGTCTTGGATACTTGCAGATATCTTAGCATACAACAGGAATATTACGTCATTACAGGCCCTCATTGCCCTTCCTTTGATAAAATTAATAAAAGATGAGTTTTAGGGGTTGGTATCCACTAAAATGGGGCCACTGAAAACTTGATTGGACAAGATTCTAGCAGCAACCACAACTTTGTGCATCCACAAATTCACCATTATTTTGTTGGTGAAGATGCTGTGGAGTCCCAACTGGAGACGTACCTGGACCAGGGGCATCCAGGGTCATGTTCCATAATGGCCATCATAAGGGGATGGGCTGTGTCACCTTCAGTTGAAGTACGGGCACCAGTCAGGGTCTTCTTGGTAGGGGGGCCACAGTTGGCGTGGGTTCGCATGGTTGCAGCCACAGTGGACTTTGCAAACCCCATTGCGTCCACAATTTTCCCAAGGGACATAAGCTTCCCTCACTTTTCAACCATTTCAAGAACAATCTCCACAGTGATTAGTTTTCTTCTGCGTCTTGTAGGCTGAATAGCTGGGGGAGGATATGTCCATCTTGTGAACTGGTCAATGACATCTGATTGGCTGTTTTGGGGTCCTGGGCTCTCTGGGTGACCCCATGGCTAAAATGGCTGGGTCTGGATGCCATTGCTGATAAGAGATTTGGGTTGGCAGCTGCCTGTGCATGGTGGGCAAACAGGGCCATGCTGGAAGTTGCAGGAGAAAGAACAGAATCCTGGGTGGGGCTTGCGCAGGGGCCTGTGGGTTGGGAGTGGCCATAAACAGAGGCTTCACCGTTAAGAGACCCTGTGTAGCCCTGCATGATTTGTCAAGGCCAGGGAACAGCTCATTGACTTGGTTGTTATTGAAAGAAGACATAATAAATTTTTATTAAAAAAATAAACTCAAGAAGAGGAATGTATATTTTAGTCAATTTTATTGTTATATATGTTAATTTTGTGAATATTATGATCTAAATTTTAGCCATCTTAAATTGGAATAGGGTGATTTTTGAGAATGTCTATGATTCCTAAAAGAATTAGCAAAAATCCACTCTAGATCCTTTAGCATCCTTTTTGAGACACCCATAAATTATATTTATTTCAAATTCCTTGCAATTATGATTTGAAACTTGGTTCTTGGATTTAACAATCCCGCAGTTTCAGATTTATTAATTTTTACATGATGTCTATGATTTGTTTGAAATACAGGAAATCTCAAATTGTACATTAGAATCCCAAATTTCTAATTCATGTATCCTGCATTTGTTTGCTGGGTTTTTTCTTTTGTTAGTTGAGTTATCTGCTTGAGGGATTCAAAATTTGCTAATTTAAATAAACCAAAAAAGTCAAATTGAATGGTTAATTTTATTAAATATTTTGTTTTTCACTCAGCTGAGTTGCCTGCAAAAGTGATTTGAAATTTGGACCAAGGATTTGACAATCCTGCATTTGTACGTTCAGGTTCTGAATTTACAGTAATATTTTTGAGGTCAACCACCTTCTGGAGGGCTGCCTCTAATTTATTTTATAAGGTTATTTATATCAGACATGTTGATTTAAATACACCCCAAATAAATCTTTATATCACTACTATCAAAGCACAATCAGTAAAATATTAGTATTGGATTCTTTGTATTAACAACTATTGCACATACTACAAACAAATTGCAATTATACAAAAAGTAGTGTTGTAACTATGCTGTTTTAGCAAAGTTACAAGTGGAAAAATGTTTAGAAATTAGATAATATATTTTATTGAGAGATAATGATTATATAGCTAGTGTGAATCATGGATAATAGGAACATGATTGTGTTGATCACACAATGGGATGGTGAAGGGGGTGGCTTGATCCTGGTAATGAGTCAAGCACCAAAACAAGGTATCCATTGTAAGGGATCATCATTTGTTCATGTTGTTGGATTTGGAAATTTGAGTTGCCTTCCTAGTCTGGCTCCAAGTGACTGGATAATTGAATTGCAGGTCACAAACCTGCCTACTCGGAACCTTGCTGGCAGGTTGAGCCTGCTGTTTTGACAATAGCATTATATAGCATGAAATATACCAAAATTACATTAAACTAGCCATCTGAATTAGTACATGTAGATTATTTTTTCAAGTATAAATACCTTTTTATTTGATAAATTTTATCATATTATTGCCATATCACAGTGAATTGTGAATGTTTTATGAATATTAACTATGCTAGGTTTCATTGCTATCTAGCTCAGTTCCACATTATTTGTGCATCTCAATGTATTTTGATTAATAAAAATCATTTTAAGAGTAGTAATTTATATTATACTTTTATAATTGTACTATTCCCATATTAGGGTATCATTAACATCTATTATAAATATTGATGTGTATTATATTTTAAAGCTTGTATATTTACCTATTGATAATGAATATGGAAATATACAAGCTAAAAATACAATATGCATCAATATTTGTAATAAGTGTTAATGATAACCTACTATGAAAACAGTCCAATTATAAAATTACAATGAAAAATACCATTTTACAATGATTTTATTCAAACAAAATTTATTGAGATACTGTAAATTCAGAACCTAAAGGTAAAAATGCAGGATTGTCAAATTCTTTTGCGTGAACTCACCAACTTAATGGAGTAATTTTCATTCCAGAACAACTTACTTTTTATATAAAAGGATAAAAAATATTCCAGTAAGTTGGTGAGTTCACAAAAAAATTTGACAATCCTGCATTTTTACCTTTTGGTTCTGAATCTACAGTATACATGTGATATGTACACAACAAAAGTTAAAGTTTAACTGTAATATTCTAATGTAATATTTACATTTGATGGTGTTTGATTTATTATTGACAATGAAAATATCATACAAATATTTATACTTTAACATATCAAATGTACAACATGTTTTTAAATATGGGGAATTTCAATGATATAAAAGTAATATATTGTTAATTATTAATTGAAAGACAGAATACAAATTTTATTAAAATGACAGAGTTGAGGGCTATCTATATACTCATCAAGGACAAGTGTGGGAGGGAATGGGCAGAATCTACATTGCTATTATCTGTACCTGTATAAGTGATGGTGTCAGATGAAGTGTGGAGGGATTAGGTGATGAGTCAGGGGTCAGGGTTGGAAGGTTGATGACTTGTTCTTGGTGAAGAGTTGGAGAGGCAGGTATTGTTTACTGGGAAGAAGCAGCAATAGCCAACTGCTTCAATTGCTTTAATTATTTTTTGTCACATATGCAGAGTCAACATACCAAATGAATGAGTGTGGGGGGAGGTGGAGATACTTTTGTGACTTATCATTATCACTTGCATAGAAGTTGATAAGGTCAGACAAGTCTTGGACAAAGATGAATTGGAAAAGCTCAAACCCCTTCTCAATTTGGGTGCACAGTTCATTTTATGTGGCAGGATTTGAGTGCCTGAGAGCCGAGCCAGTATTGTATAAACATATATCAGCAAGATGCATGTCAACATGGATTTTGGGGGAAGGTCTGGTAGTTATGCCCCATGGCTGCAATTTCCTTGGAAGTCCATTCCTGCTGCTCCATCTATGAACTCAGTACAACTGTGTGCACAGCTTGTTGTGTGGCCCACTCCACCAGCATGCCCTTGAGCCCTGTCTGGTAGGCATACCCATCTGATGTGTTTGATGAAGTGGAGGAATAATTGAGGCCCACATAAGAAACTGCCAGAAAAACATCAACAAATCTGTACAGAATTGGGCTGCACTTATAACGTCAGATTGGATGTGTTTTTCTCTAAAATCTCAGATACTTACAGAAATCTTGGCATACAACAAGAAGATTACGCCATTGTGTGTTTGCATTTCCCTCTCTTTGATAAAATTGATGTCAGTAGAATTGTAGGGGTCAGTGTCCATCAAACTGGATCCATCAAGAACTTTATTATTCAATATTCTTATGGCAACCACTACTCTAAGCATCCACAAATTGACTGTTCTCTTATTAGTGAAGATGCTGTGGAGTCCCATTTGGAGGCGCACCTGTACCAGGGACATTGAGGGGTCATATTTCATGATGACCAACATGAGAGAGTGTGCTTTATTACCATCAGTTTATGTATGGGCACCAGTAGGAGTCTTCTTGAGACAGAGATCACAGTTAACATGAGCTTGCAGGGTTTCAGCCACTGTGGACTTTGCAAACCCCATTGTGGCTGCTAATTCCCCAAGAGACATAAAAATCCCTTGCTTTTCAACCATTTTCAGAACAATTTTGGGGGTGATTAATTTTCTTCTGTGTCTTGCAGGCTTATTGACTGGGGGAGGTATGTGTCTGTCTTGGGAACCAAATGATGCTATATGATTGGTTGATTCTGTTTTCTGGCTTTCTTGGGTGATCCCTTGGCACAATTGGCTGATTTTAAATGCCAGTGTGAAAATAGGATTTGGGTTAGAAGCTGCCTGTGTGTGATGCACAAACTTGACCATGTTAGAGGACACATGAGAAAAAATACACCCCTGGGTAGTGCTTGGGGAGGGGCCTGAGGGTTGGGAGTGAACATATACAGAGTGTTCATTGTTGAAAGACCCTGTGTATCCCTGCATGATTTCATCAAGGTCATGAAACAGCTTGTTTACTTGGCTATTGGAAAAAGGAGACATAATAATTTTTTATTAAAAAATAAACTCAAAAAAGAGTGTATATTTTAATCAAATTATTGTCAAGTATGTTAAGTTGGCAAATAGTAAAATCTGAATTTCTGTCCTAAAATTGAATTAGGTTATTTTGAAAAAATATGGATGATTCCTAAAAGAATTAGCACAAATCCACCCTTGATTCTTTGCCTTTCTGTTTGAGATGCCTATAAAATATATTTATCTCAAATTCACCTCATTTTTTATTTTAAATTTTGTTCTTGGATTTGACAATCCTACAATTTCATGTTTGTTAATTATTTCATGTTGTCTATGATTTGTTGGAATTAAGAAAATACCAAATTTTACATTAGAGTCCCACATTTCTGATTCATGTATCCCACATTTGTTTTATGTGCTTTGTCTTTGATTAGTTGAGTTACTGCACAAGGGATTCAAAAATTCAAATATTTAAATAAATCAAAAAAAGTCAAATTAAATGATTGGTTTTAATAAATATTTTGGGGTTCACTCAGCTGGGGTACTGCAAATGTGATTTGAAATTTGGACCAAGGATTTGATATCCCAACATTTCTATCATTAGGCTCTGAATTTAAAGTATTCACAATATTCATAACATCTGAAACAGGAATAGCACCTTTTTTGTACCCATATCTTTCCTTGAGGGCTATCTAATTATTACAAAGAAGGGAGTGTTGGTTTTGTGTACAAGGGACACAGTTTCAAAATGTAATGATGAGAAAAAGCCTATACCTCAATACCCTTTTAAATTTAATCACCTTGGCTGCCCAGCAAGGCTTATCATCTACAGGCTTACTATAACAAAGGCCCTGACAATTAAGCATTGATTTGTTGAGCCTTTTGACCCTCTTTACCATCTGATCTGATGGTTTCTTTGTCAGGTGATTCCAACCATCAAGGAAAAAACATTAACATAGACTGTTAATCATGCCCATATCAACCTCAATGACTCCCAACCTACCTCTGTTGATGACTCTGTAGAGCTGCAGCAATACTTTTACTGATCAGCAATATGCTCTAAGTATTGAAGGCATTTGTGCAACATCCATTGATAAGTTGATCCTAACTGAGAAGTAAAAGCTGTCCTATCATGAGGAGCTCTTCCTAATTCACAATAGTGGTGATAATGCCAATACCAGAATAATATGCTTTGCCACCTCCCAAGATTTGCACAACCTTCTTGAGTGCAAGATCTGGTTAGCATATGGCATCTTCTTTGGCTGCCCAAAGCTTTTTTGCCAGCTTTTTGAACATTCACAGGCGGTTTGGCAAGATTGTTCTTCCCCTTATCTACTACTTCCTTCCAAACTAAAATCAGGACATGTATTTCCTTTCTCTAACCATATTAAAGGACTAGCTCAATGAAATCCCTCCAACCTTGGAAGAAGAGCCCTAGGAGACCAGAGGGCAGAAGAAAACCCCTAATCAGGAGGAAGAAGACACCACCTCAAAAAGCAGCCTGAGAGCTTGCCCTACCACACTCATATTGTGGTTGATTTTGAAGAGGGTCAGGAAAATGCTTTCATTCAAATCTTCTGAAGCTTCCCTCAGGGATGCTATTTTCACTTTTGGCAAGCACTCTGAGGCCTTATCAAAAAGTGCTCTGAGCTTTATGGACTTGTCAATGCAAAAGGGAGCAAAGATGCCAAAAAAGTCTTTAACTACATTTATTTACAAGCCCTAGTTAGAAAGGGGGAAGTTAATCACTTCTATGAAAACCTAATCTGCCACCCCTGTAAGGTCTTGCCCATAATGGTGAAAGATTATAAACTAAAGCGTGTAAAGCATTAGGATTAAGATTCAGAAGGTATAAAAAAGTAGGTACAGTCTGTAATATAATTTTAAAGAATCCTACTGTAAATCAGAACCTGAACATAAAAATGCAGGATTGTCAAATCATTGGTCCAAATTTTTGAATCACTTTTTTGGGCAACTCAGCTTAGTGAAAAACAAAATATTAAAAAAAATTTACCATTTAATTTGACTTTTTTGGTTTATTTAAATTGGCAAATTTTGAATCCCTCAAGCAGATAACTCAACTAACAAAAGACAAAGCTCAGCAAACAAATGCAGGATACATGAATCAGAAACGCAGGATTCTAATGTACAAGTTAAAAGTTACTGTATGTCTAAAAAATCATAGACATCATGCAAAACTTAAGAAATCTGAAAATGCAGGATTGTCAAATCCAAGAATCAAGTTTCAAATTATATTTGCGGTGAATTCAAAATAAATATAATTTATGGATGTCTCAAAAAGGATGCTAAAGGATCTAGAGTGGATTTTTGCTAATTCTTTTAGAAAGCACAGGAATTCTCAAAAATCACCCTATTCCAGTTTAGGACAGCTAAATTTAGATTTTAATATTCACTAACTTACCATATTTAACAATAAAATTGACTAAAATTGACACTCCTATTTTTGAGTTTATTTTTTTAATAAAAATTTATTATGTTTTTTTTCAATAGCCAAGTCAACAAGCTGTTCCCTGGCCTTGACAAAATCATGCAGGGCTACACTGGGTCTCTTAACAGTGAAGCCTCTGTTTATGGCTACTCCCAACCCACAGGCCCCTCCGCAAGCCCCACCAGGATTCTGTTCTTTCTCCTGCAACTTCCAGCATGGCCCTGTTTGCCCACCATGCACAGGCAGCTACCAACCCAAATCCTTTATCAGCAATGGCATCCAGACCCAGCCATTTTAGCCATGGGGTCACCCAGAGAGCCCAGAACCCTAAAACAGCCAATCAGATGGCATTGACCAGTTCCCATGATAGACACATCCCTCCCCCAGGGAATCAGCCTGTAAGACAGAAGAAATTTAATCATTCCGGAGATTGTTCTCAAAATGGCTGAAAAGCAAGGAATGCTTATGTCCCTTGGGAAAATTGCAGCCATAATGGGCTTTGCAAAGCCCACTGTGGCTGAAACCCTGCAAGCCCACACCAACTGTGGCCCCCTACCAAGAAGACCCTGGCTGGTGCTCATTCTTCAACTGAAGGTAAAAAAGCCCACCCCCTCATGATGGCTATTATGGAGCGTGACCCCCAGATGCCCCTGTTCTAGGTCTGTCTCCAACTGGGACTACACACATTTTCACTAATAAGAGAATGGTGAATTTGTGGATGCACAGAGGTGTGGTTACCGCCAGACTCTTATCCAATCAGGTTCTCAGTGACCCCAGTTTGGTGGATACCAGACCCTATTATTCTGCTGTTATCAATTTTATCAAAGGGAGGGCAATAAGAGCCTGTAATGACATTGTTTTTTGTCATATGCCTAGATTTTGGCAAGTATTCAAGACTTTGGGGAAAAGCGCATCTTATCTGACCTATTCAAGTGCAGGCCAATCCTATATCAATTTTTTGAGGGTTTTTGGCAGTTTCCCTGTTGGGTGTCAATAAAAACTCTGTGTTTTCAAACACAGCAGATGGGTATGCCTACCAGACGGAGCTCAAAGTTATGCTGGAGGAGTGGGCTACCCAAAACAACACGTACACAGTTGTATGAGTGCTGAGATGGAACAGCAGGAATAGACAGCAAAAGAAATTGGGGCAGAGGGGCATACCTGTTGGTCCTACCACCACAACCACACTGACATGTATCTTTCAGATGTATGTCTTTACAATTTTGGTTCTGCTCTCAGGCGCTTAAAGCCTGCCACATACAATTAACTGTGCACACAAATTGATAAGGGTTATAAGCTTTTCCCATCCATATTTGTCCAGGATTATCTGATCTTGTTTTATTCTATGCAAGTGATAGTGAAAAATCCATAAAAGATTCCTTCCTCCCGCCACGCCAATCCATTCATTTCATCAAGCCCACATACAGTAGTTTTAAAAGCTATGGGGACAACCAAAGATACCTCAGATTTAAACAAAATGATTTCAGATTTGAACAAAATCCAAGTCACGCAAGATGCAGGAACCAATTATTTATAAAATTTCAGATAATAAATGAACTGTCCAACAAAAAAGTTTTTCACTAGCCCATCATACAAAATTACATCAAACATCAAGTGGTGTAGTTTAAACCACAAACAAAATGAACTGACACAAAAAGTGAGATGGATGGGTGCTATTCTGAAGTATATTATAATCAATCAGGATTCATATGAGGCACCAACAGAAGGACTAAAATGAAACAAAATTAGAGCAATCTAGAAGTGATATTCCACAAGCACAAAACAAAATGAACTCACACAAGATGTGTAGTGTGAGCAGCCTAAAATAGAAATATAACAGTTTAACAGCCAATCAACAGCTATCTAATTTAGGAACAGAGGTATTTTATTCATTTTCATGGATCCTGATCTGTATGAAATGGTTTTGAAAACTTCTAAATATGGACTTGAGATTACAATAAAAGTAAATCATTGAATTTAAAATTTCTACTTTTAGTGATTTTATCCTAGGTTTTTTTACAATGGTTTTTACTAGCAATATCTTTGACAGTGCCAGCAGCCAAGCCAACAGCAGTCAAGCCAGCTTAAATGGAGGCAAGGCTCAGAATGTGGAGGCACCTTTTTAACCCAAGCCTTTGAGGCGGGTAATGAGGAAGATGACCTGCACCTGACCACCAACCCCTATGACTTTGACTTGTTCAGTAGTCACACAGTGTCTAGCTCTTCCCCTGCTCCTGTACCCACCCTCACATAAGATGCCTGTCAACCAACCAATCAGGATGGCAATCTTGATGTAGAACAACTTCCTGCCACCAGCCAACCTGCGCCCCTACAGCCAATCAGGCTTCAGCTCCCCCAGCCCAGCGCCTCAAGCAACAAATCATCACCGCCCAAATTCTCCAGGAAATTATGGCAATGAACCTGTAGGGTCTGTCTTGGGAACAGATTGCTGCCCAGTTGCAATTTAACCAAGCTACTGTCATGCGGGAATTCCACAACCTGATGAACAAGGGGAATCTGATTGGGACGGCCAAGAAGCCCAATAAGGCCCCCAAGTCACAAACATCTGAGGCATACCAAATCATGCTTGACCTCCTCCAGTGAGATCCCAAGCTTCCCTTTACCCAGATCCAGAAGCAACTTGCGCACCATGGCATTTGGGTGCCTGAGTGCATGGTGCAGCTCTGAATGTATGGAAAGGTGGCTTTGATATGGGTTCTTACCAATTTTGCCGGCA
Source organism: Entomophthora muscae (assembly GCA_014839935.2). Taxonomy (NCBI): domain Eukaryota; kingdom Fungi; phylum Entomophthoromycota; class Entomophthoromycetes; order Entomophthorales; family Entomophthoraceae; genus Entomophthora; species Entomophthora muscae. The sequence continues at coordinate 719,711 of QTSX02001428.1, forward strand.
ATCAATGGGATGGCACCAAGGATTCCCTGTATGATCTAGACATTGAATCAACCCTGGTCCAATGCCTGACTAGTCTAACAGATGACATCATGTTTGTTCATGAACTTTAAGTTATTGATTGTGTTTGACAATTTTGGTGAGCAAGGAAAAGCCGCTGCCAAGAATAGAAGGAAGAAGGTCAAGTAGGGGACGTTTATTAGTGCATTTCTGGCTGTTTCAGCCAATGGTTTTGTCTACTATTATAAAAACCCAGATTTATCAATGGCTACTTGTACATCCACATCCTTAGTGGATTACTTGACTCCTGGGAAGGCTTTAATTCAAAGCATCAGGTTTTTTTGAGCCACCAGATGAAGGGTAGTCTACTGCCCTTGAGGCCATCCAGCAACGCAGGCACCAGGCCTCTGTGTATCTAGCTGGCCACACAGACATCCATCTGGCTGATGTTGTCTTATTTAACATTAGAGATACACTATAGGAGTGCCGCCCTCAGACTTTCAACAAACTCTATCATGGGGTCCTTGACCACAATTTTCTCTTTGGCCGCAAAATGGTGGCTGACTTGTTTACCCAAATTGTCTTTCATGTGAACATGGGCAACCAATCATGGAAGGAGAAGCGCCTTCCACCTTGGGACACTGCCACCTATCAGCGCATCCAGCCAATGACTAATGAAGAATATGACAAGTGTTATATGGCAGCCATCACACGCAATCCTCCTACTCTTACCCTTACCACCACCACCACCCACCTTCCAGCCCCACCCACCCAATCCCAGACCCCCCAGGCCAGCACTTCCTCAACGTCTTCCTTCCCGCGCTATTCTGCCTACTAGGCATCACTCTTCCCTGCCCAATAAACCCCCTGTTGCCAAACATTTTCTATTTATATTATCTTTATTTTGAATTTCAATTGTTCATGTCCTCTTTATTTATAGTTGGTTTTATTCTTTATGTTCAGCTTATTTCTATAAATTTATATATTTACTATGCCATGTATCTAGATCCAGAACACAGTTATTTTTAGTACCCAAACACAGCCCCTTGTAAAAATATTAACAACAATTTGGTGATCAGCTAAATTTGAATTAGAAAATTATGTGTTAACTGTTTTTAGATGAATTTGTTACTGATCTGAATTCAAAACCTTAATGATAAACGTTAAGCCAATCAGGATCCAAGTGATAAAGTGATTGTTGTGACATAATGAGTCATTCAATAATTCTTTGGTGCATGTGAGCTAATTAATATTATTGGCTGGATCTTTTGCCATTGTACAACATTGCCGCTGTGGCAAGTTGTTGATGGACTAGTGCTAACCCAGCATCTGATTGGGCACTAGTCCATCAACAACTTGCCACAGCAGCAATGGTGTACAATGGTAAAATATCCAGTCAATCATATTTATTAGCGCACATACACCAAATAATTATTGAATGACCCTTAATGTCACAACAATCACTTTATCTCTTGGCTCCTGATTGGCTTAAAGTTTATCATTAAGGTTTTGAATTCAGATCAGTAATAACTCTATCTAGAAACAGTTAACACATAATTTTCTAATTCGAATTTAGCTGATCACCAAATTGTTGTTAATATTTTCAAAAGGGGCTGTGCAAAGCACTAAAAATAATATGGTAATCAAGGAAACAATGCCAACACAGAGCAAACAACACATATTGAGATGAGTGTAAAACATATACAAAATGGGTAAAAAGATGGGTGTGATGATCCACATGTGTGTTTTTTGCAGGTGAGGGTTGATTTGGGCTCAAATAAAAACAATATGCTGAAGAGTGACAATGTGTGGTTAGCTGATGACGCTGTAAGCTAGTAGGTAACATAGGACTACTAGGGGTAAGTAAGGTGAGCCTAGCAGGTAACATTGGACTACTAGGGAAAGGAGGGTGAGCCTAGTAGGTAACAATAGACTACTAGGGTAATTAAGGCCTGGCTGGTAGGAAAAAAAGGACTACCAGAGACAGAAGTTGCCTCCACCCAGCAGAAGATATTAGCTGCTTTGGGCTATAGTTCTTTACCTAGCAGGAAACTGTGGCTGTGGAAGGGTAAAGACTGAAATAGCAAGCAGGGAACTTTGTCTGTCTGGGGGGAGTAGGTTTTGGACCCCTGGTGGGTAACAGGGGTGCCAGGGAGGGGAAAAGCTCTGAGGGCTCTATGTACCCTGATACACTTACAGGAGGTCTGTGAGCAAGCATCCTACCTAATGGACTGGTAGGGTGTCCTCGTTTATGCCCCTATGGGAGCTTTGGGGGAAACCCAAAGTGAGCATTGGAGGGCATAGATTTACTCAGAGGTGTCACCAAGGCAGTTTGCTTGGGGAAGCAAGCTTCAGAACTTGGTTTGATCAGGCCTCTGGAAAGTAGAGATGATTACTCTGCAACTGAAAGCTCAGGTTTAATCACCTGGGTGATTAAAGACAACACATAGATATTTGATCTATGGTTGAATGGCCTAAGTGGAGTGCCACTTTCAAGGACCCAGTCAAGCGCCAGTTCAATGTAGACTCATGCCTGGGTCTACAAGTTCTGGTAATGGGAGCTGAGATAAAGAACCAATGTGGTTCACAGAATTAACAGAGAAGACTAGCAAGAGGGACTGTTTGATCACAGTGAAGACTAGTTGATGAACTGTTAATTCATATTGAATTGTGGGAACCAATATGGTTCAGTGTGCAGAGGGAACAAAGGAGGTTCCTAGTAAGGATTTATTGAGGAACTGGTTGAGGATAAGCTGAAGAACCAGAAGATTGTGATGCAGGACTAGCTGATCATAATGCAGGATGGCCAAATGACCAAAAGTTTATGTTTTCAAGGACTGAAGAGCTGAGAGAATGTGAGTTCAGGACCAGTAGATAACCTGAAGGAACTAGCCAGACTGGATACAGAGGCTGGAAGAACTATTTTAGTGTCTTTTGAGAGAAAAATAGATAAAAAATAAAAGTTAAAATAATAATTAAATACTGCCTGATATGATTAAAAAAGGATGTGATATCATATAATAAAAAAGAAAGAGGAGAAAAAATAACATACAGTTTGTTTGAACTGAGCTAGAAGGAGGCCAGAAATGGAACAGAGAAACTGTGAGGGAAAAAGAGCAAAATTTGCCAAGTACAACTAGGAGAGGTGAGAGGGCAAGCAGCAAGCAGGTTCAAAGTTTCAAAACGATGAGAAAACACAGGAAAACACAGAGAAACGTTGTAAAATCAAGGAGTTGAAATTTACTTAAGTAAAACATATGTGGAAGCGCTCAAGATTTGCCAGGGAAACGTGACAAGAATCATGGAGAAACCGTTTGAAATGCAGAGCAGTTGTTTACCTGGAGCAAGAAAGCCTCAGGTTCAAACAGGGTCAAGAGCAAGTCATCCAGAGAAACCTTTTTGGCAAAACTGTTGAATTAAGGTGTATGATTGGCTGCTAGCCAGAGTCTATTTGATCAGTGTTTTAAGGGCTTTAACTTAAGAGTTAAAGCCAAAAAAATGAGGAGCAGAAGCAGAAAATTCAGGTATTTTATTGGCTGAAGTAAGTTTTAAAGTTTAATATATTATAGAAGGAAAAAAACAAGATAGTTTAAGCTTTGGAAGACCAGAGTTCTAAGAGAGATTTTTGGTCTGAAACAAGGGGCTATAAAAAGGAGAGCTATCTGAGACACTTCAGGGACTGGATCAAGTGGATTACAAAGGCCAAAGAGCTACAGAAAGAGCCAAAGAACAAGAGTAGGAAGCCAGAGCTGGAACAGACTGCAGGAGCCCAAGATCAGAACACAGGAGCCCAAGACCAAGGAAGAGGAGCCAAAGACCAAGTACAAGGAGTCCAAGAGATTGTTAAAGGACTCCAAGTACTGGCACAAACCCTCATTTTTCCCTACCCCAAGGCCATATATCAGAAGGTTTCTAAGGGGATCTTCCTTCTGCCGTGAAAAAAAGCCTATTACAACCCCTACCCAAATTTCCTGCAATAAAATAATACAAACTCTATGAGTCAATTACCCCACATTTTCTACCCTAGCCCAGGGGACAAGGAATCTTATTGCCTGGGGTGCAGAAAGTTTGTCTCTAGTAAGTCTTCCCAGGATGAGTGGGAAAAGATGACTAGGCATCTCAAAATGACAGATAGAGGAAGGGAGTTTATCAGGGGAGAGTTTGCTAGACTATTACAGGAGTGGTATTGGCCTACAGAAGCGCTGGCCTCAGCTGAAGTACAAGTGTATGGTGGAGATGCTTGCCTGATAATTGGGAAGGTACTGGAAGAGTTTTCTCTTATGCAGGCCAAGTATAAGCTCCTAACCAACCACTCACCACTGTTGGAGAATGACAACTCCTCCAAGCTGGTCCCTGGCTATGACGCAGGATACACTTTGGGGACTGGTGACCAGGAACCCTAAAATGGGATAATGTAGTAAATGAGAAAACAAAAAGGAATAAACAAAGAGGCAACAGTATCAAAATAATACAGAATTTATTGCGTGAAAGCTATAAAAACATATAAAAAGGTTAGTAAAAAATCAATAAGAGAATTGGAGAAGCTTTTGAAGGATATCAACTTGGCAATTGCCAAAATCAAAGACATTGAACTCAAGGTCAAGGCAAAAGTCAAGGCTGCCATTCTTACAGGGGACAAAATTGACAAGGTGTCTGCAAAGGCCCTAATGACAAAAATACCAGATACCCCTGAGAAGACCATTGAGCGTCTTCTCAACATCCAGAAGACAGTGGTTGAGGGTCTGCAATTTAGGCATACAATCTTTCTGCAACATCTGTCTGGGTTGACAACCCAGAGATGTATGAACATCTCAAACCTGCCATGTGTTCCAGAACAGAGGATAAAGAATTTTCTGCACAACTGCTTGCGTCAAGAATGATCAAGCCTGCTGAAGCCGCCGGCAAAGAGGAAACATGTGAAGAGACACAAAAAAATAAAATTAATAAAAATTTGTAAATACTTACCTGTTTTTTAGAGAACATAGATGGTGAACTCTGCCAAGTCTTGGTCCCCTTTGTCCCTGCCACATTCTACGCCAACTACAGCACTCATGCAACCAAGCAGATGTATCTGTCCCCCCTGTCTTGCGGGAGCTGGAGGACTGCATCCACGGGTCCTTTCCAATGTCACAGGAGGCATTGGCCAGGCTGACGCATGGCAAGGGGGCATCTGAGTGGGCAGTTACTTCCTACAAAGATGCCCAACTGGTCCGCCTAGACCCGGTATTCCTCAGTGGAGTTTATTATGTAAACTCCATTGAGATTGTTTGGGACGTCCTGGAAATGCTCCCATTCAAGAATGTACCAGAGATGGGCTGGGCCCATGTGGCTGCTTGCTTCTGCTACCCCTTGGAGCACATGATTTCTTACCTGCTGGACAACTTTGGGCGCACAGTGGGAAAATTGGCTAGTGCAGACGCAACAGTTGTCAAGAAGACAAAGATTCTCCTTGCCAACTTTGGGTTGTCCTGGAGTGCCAACAAGATGGGGGTCCCTGCAGCCATGGAGCCGGCCTTTTAGAAAACCAAGCATGATAAGAAGATCAGTGCAGTTTTCAATAAATTATGCAAGTTTATAGAAGCCTTTTCTGGGCAAAGGCTTCATCTGGTGGTTTACCTTGGGTATCTCTTCTACTTCAGAATGGGAACCAGCGTGGAGGATCTTGACAGGGTCCTCCTAGGAATTAACAAGGCCAGGCTCTCCCTAGATGGGAAGAAGGTCCCCCAGGTATGACTTGGTGGATCATGTCATCCAGGACGCCCTGGTCCTGTCTGGTATCTACAGGTTTGCAGCCCCGCTAGAGAAGCTGCTCCTTCATTTGCACCTGACCCTACTCCCTTTTACTAGTTGCTGTGAATATTTTAAGAAGGGTGTATTCACCATCCACAGTGTAGCGGTGGAGGTTGTGCGCCACCTCCATCACAGGGTGGGTACATACAGAAGAACTCACTACAGGTGCTCTTAATAAATTCTCTCTTCCAAATAATCACATTACAATTTATAAATTTTCCATTATAATCAAATTTTCTAATTATTATTTTAACAAACAAGATTTTCAGAATATATCCCAGAAAAGGTCTTAATAAAAGCATAATAATATATTTCAATAAAATCTACTTCTGATTTGTACACATTACATTTAACTTTTTTGATTATTATATTTATTTTCCAAAAGTGATATTAATGAGTTTTCATAATCCAGTATCAAGAATTTGGGATACCCTTAGATGACACAATAAAAAATTATTATAAATAAATAAATTACTAACCTTAATTGATTGTCCTGCTGAATGTGATTGCGGGCTTAGAAACATCTAAATATAAAATGATAATTAATAAGTCTTGAATATTAAATAAGATAATAAAAATTAGACACACTAAGCCTTTAATTGATTGGCTGTTTAGCTAGCCACACAGGGATGAACAAATCAGCGTGGCCATAGAATTTGGCCACAGTCTCAGCTGGAAGGGTGTGGATTCCAGCCTGCAGCAAATTAAAGGGGTCCTTGGTCCCAGTTAGGGTTCCTTGCTTGACAACTTGCTTGAGCCACCCAAAGATTTCCTTGATGGGATTTAGGAAGGGCAAATAAGCAGGGAGTAAGAGAAGGCACATATTTGCTGTGGCCAATTGCTGGGGGCCCACTAAGCTGTTGGTGTCAATCTTTGGGAATTCCTTGAGAATATCAGCCACCTTATGGAGAACAACATTTTCCAGCACAATGACGTTGGTGAAGCCCAGGCTTGTGCGCCTCAGGTGCTCCTGGACCAATAGGAGAAATGATAGAAAGGTACATCTGTTGTGGGAGCCCAGTATCATTTGGTACAGCTTGACCTGCTTTGGACCAAGGAGCCACCATTGAGTAGGCTGTGGCGCATACTGCAGCACACCAAGCCATCCCATCATTGGAGCCTTTGGGGATATAGTCATATGCATTGCGCATAGACAAGGCAAATGCCAATTTGTTAATATAGTAAAATTTGACTGTCTCCTTGGCTTTGAGGGCAGTGTATGCCTCTGTGTAGTTTTTCTGGGTCTCAATGTTGATTGGGCTATTCTGATTGTAGGGAGATAACCTGAGCTTTTTCCAGGAAAAGTGCATCTTCTTCAGCAGATGATGAAAAAGGAAATGGAAGCCTCTACCCCAAAAGTGGACTTGACCATTGCCTGTATATTTGCCAGTTCAAGATGGCAGTCCCAGGTGATCCACTGGCAGATTGCCCATTTATGCTCCTTGATGAGCATGGTGGAAACGCACATGTTTTTTCCGCGGCAAGGACTCAACCCATGTTAATGAACTTGTTGAAGGTCTTGCTGGCGTACTTTGGATCCACCCCAACAAGGGCCGTGGCTGCCTTGTAATTGTCTAATTCATGCATTAGCTTAAGAAGGATGATGTGTTTAATGTTGGGGATTTGCTTCTGAGTGGGCTTTTTAGCGGTGGGGATTGACTCCTTGGCATTGGGCACAACACAGGACATGGGCACCTTGGTGTAAAAAGCAGCAATTTTCTTCAACACTAACTGCCCCTCATCAGTTCTGAAGAACTCAGGCTCCTTGTCCTCTTCCTGATTGCCATCACTTACTTAGGGCTTGTAGCTAGTATCAAGTACAGGCTTCACCTTCTCCAGCATGGCTGACAAAAACAACTCTTGCCGGTACACAACGTCAAACACATACAAAGTAAGTTCTACCTCCCTTGCTTCTAACTTTCTTTGTGGTGGTGACCTTGGTGGGCTTCTGGGTCAGCTTGGGGACCCAAGGGTTGATGTTGCGCACCCTAGCAGCTTGTGCTCCTTGAACCAGCTGTGTCAGTGCAGCGTCACTATGGAACTCTCCTCTCCTGTCTCCCCCTTGAGTAGGCACCTGGGTTGGATTAACTCTATTCTTTGACCCGCGGGGGCAACTGCAACTGTGGTACACAATGGATGCATTGGTACTCTGGTGCTGTGTTCCTTCCATTTTGAAATTTAATAAAATATTAAATAAATTTCAATTAAGTTACTCCTTAATTTTATTTTTTGCTTTTATCTGAATATGGATATTTAATTAGAGTTTTTCCCACCCAATATCCTAATTATAGATTTTTTATTTCTTAATTAGTTGTTTTTGGTTTTACAACACCCATTTTAGAATATCTGTAATAATTTCCACCCATTTTCCCAGATTTTACTGCCAAATTCAAACACCCAACACAATATTTTTAAAATTTATGTTTCAGATCTTGTGTCTTATTTTAGATACCCTGGTATCATTCATGATTACAATCCATTGCACACACTGAGTGAGTGATTTTGTTTACATAGTGAGTTGCTATTGTGTTTTGTTTTTGGTTCAAGTTTTGACTCACCTTGCTTGGGTGCTCTTTGTCACCAATTAACATAGTAAACATATGTACACCAAAAGTCAACACACACCATTTTGTTTGTGAATCAACATATTTTGGAATGTATTTGAATGGTTTTGCTTTGCATGTGAGCCCTTAGTTGCTGTGTTGACTCATTTTGCCCATTAACGCCAATAAACCCTGTTAACAGAGTGTATATTTTAACCTGAAAGTTGGATTTTTCTTAAATCTGAAATCATTTTGTTTAAATCTGAAGTATTATTGGTTGTTGCTGTATCTTTAAAACTACTGTATGTGACAGTAGACAAATTTGAGCAACTGAAGCAATCAGTTCTTGCTGCCCCTTCCCAGTCAACAAACCCTGCCTCAGCAGCCCCCCATCAAGCCACCTGCCTTCCAATTGTTGCAACATCTTTGATTACTCCCTCTTGGGGAATTAACACCCAAGAAGATTATCAAATGGCGCACCAAATGGTTCACCACCCAACCATTAAACTGGTGGCACCATTATCAGTCAAGCCATTTATGGCAGGGATTAACCAATCCAGATCCTAAATGGAGCACAACTTGAACAAGACTTGTGACCTAAGAGGAACATTACTCAGATAAGCCCCATGACCCCATGACATACATGGACAGTATATGGCTTGTCATGATACTATATATTATCCTATATCATATCCAATAAAGTTTCATTCCCTTCTTAAACCTTCCCCTTTTTCTGTTTATTATACTTCTCAGAAGTATAAACTCAACAGTGGTAGCAAAGGTAGATTATCCATACCTACCCAACTCAAAAGAAAAATTCCTTCTAAGAAAATGACCCAAGCAATAGTACTCCCTAACAGCTGGAGAGTATATGAGGAAGGACAAGACGTTCCCGCAGGCTTCATTATCTACAATAACGTACTTGTTCCCATCAAACAATACAACACTCTCAAAGCCCGCAGATTGTTACACACAGTACCAAACATAACAGCACCGCAGCAGCCTGAGATACCCAACATTGTATTCCAGCGTCAGCATATAGCTTAAATTGGTGCCTTCTCAGGGCTGCACCAAGAGAATGCCTCCCTTTGGATTAACAGTACTGAAAGTAAATTTGAACAGGTAGAATACCCCAAAGACTCTGGGTCAGCAAAATTGCCCTCCACATTAAAGGGACTGCATCACATTTTTTAAGAAGGTGGATAGCGCAACACCCCAACCAGAAAAAAGACTGGAAGCTATTCAAAGTGACATTCATCAAAAAGTTCTCCATGAAGAATTCTGGCGTAATAATCATGACAGAACTTTGAGCCTTCAAAATGACAGGAACAATCAAGGAGTACATTGCCGCATATGAAGACTTACCTGACAGCGCACCCAACACCATCAACTTTGATGAACCTGGGCCAAGCCTGGATTTTTACAATGGTCTTCCCACACACATTAGACATCAGTTTGATATGACCTGCTGCAAGAACCTTGAAGATGTATTATTGAAAGGAAAGTGCACAGCTCAGAAATTGGATGATCTACATACAACCAACAAATGCAAAGAGAGTCCTTCAGCCAAGAAGGATCCTTGACCCAATAAGCAAAACAACTAAGCCACCAACACCCATCCTCAAACTGGGAATTGTATTGCTTAAGCCAATCAGGCTAGCACCAAAGATATCAACAAGGAGTGAAAAGCTCAGAGGAGTGCTTAGGCAAGCCGCCCTCCCCCACTTTACAAGACTTGTACAGGGACCAGTATGTGGATTCAATCACCATGATCCAAGTGCCCTCCAGCAATCCTCTACTGTTTGCTACCCAAACTGGAAATAAACTCCTCATTTATCCTTTCTGCTTTTGAAGATATCAGGGCACCACACTATTTGACACTGGAGCAGACCAATCCCTAGTTGACAAGAAATTTGATGACCTCATGAAACTCCCTATCACCCAAAGCAGTTTCAGGAAGGTCATCATGGCAGATAACAGAAGCACATCAGTCACTCAAGAGGCAAAACCTTTCTGCACCCAAATTGGAGACGTGCAAACCACACTCAGTGGCCCCATCATACCAATCCCCAAATACAACACTATACTTGACCCGGATTGGATGAGAAAGACCAAACCTCACATTGACTGGGGTATTGCTATCCTCACCATTCAAAGAGGAGAAGTTCATCACCATGTTTACCCAACTCACCTTGATACGCTTATGAGGGACCATGTATTTGCAAAAATCATGGAGACAGAAGAGGAAACCAACCCTAGCAAAATCAATTGGAGTACCTGCACATACAAGGACATCCATTTCAAAAACACAGAAACTTGGCATGAAAAAGACCCCATCCAAGACCAGCTAGTTAGCAAGTTCCCTGCTGTCTTCCAAGAAACACTGCCAGGACTACCTCTTGACCGTGGCATACAACACAAAATCAACCTCAAGGGAAGTGTGCCTAAAGCATGACCTATTTACTGCCTCACACCACAAGAAGACAACACCCTAAAAGCATACCTTGACAAAGCACTTGAAAAAGGCCTCATCAGACCCTCAAAATTACCCTTTGGCGCCGCTGTCTTCTTTGTGGTGAAGAAAGATGGAGACCTATGCCTGGTCACAGACTACAGGGCCCTCAACAAGGTCACAATAAAGAACAGTTATCTCCTGCCCCTAATTGATGACCTTTTTGACGCCCTAGGGGGTCCCAAATCTTCACAAAGATTGATTTGACAGCAGGTTATCACCAAATTTACGTGAAACCTGAAGACATTCCAAAGACTGCATTTAGAACTAAATACAGATCCTTTGAATGTGTTGTTCTCAACTTTGGAATGAAAAACACTCCCAGTACCTTTGTGACCTTCATGAACAAATTTTCAAGGAACACATTGGAAAATGGGCAATCATCTACCTGGACAACATCATCATCTACAGTCCCAACCTGTAACAACACTGGAAAGACGTCTGCCTGGTCCTCTGCACCCTTGAAGAAAACCAATTGGTTGCAAAACCGTCAAAGTGTGAGTTCTTCTCAACAGAACTCTCATTTCTTAGTCACATTATCAGCAAGGACAGAATCAAACCAGACCTAGACAAAATACACGCCATAACTGAGATGCCAGCTCAAAGAAATGAGTGTGAACTCTGCACCTTCCTTGGAATGGTAGCCTACGTAAGAAGGTTCATCCCTGATTGGGGTTCCCTAACAGCCCCCCTGTCTGCCGTGACAGGCAAAACAACCGAGTTTGTCTGGACACTGCTAAATGGCCAACACTTCTGCCAACTAAAGGAACACACGGTCACAACCCCTATCCTATAATACCCAAACTGTGAGGGAATCTACAAGCTAGAAACCAATGCTTCTAATTATGCCATAGGAGGAGTACTCCATATCCAAACAGCAGAAAAAGACTTCTACCCTGTGGCATATGAATCAAGGAAGTTATCTGACGGCAAACAAAGATATCCCAAACACAACAAGGAATTGGCAGCCATCATACACTTTCTCATGAAGTGGCAATGCTATCTGGAAGGAGCCCAAACGTTCAAGGTACTCACCAACCACAAGCCACTGGTGTTCTTCAAAACACAACACCACTTGTCAAGGAGACAAGCCAAATGGATAAGTCTCATACAGAGAGACCCCATGAAAATTGAATATAAAAGTCAGGCAAAGAAATGCTTACTGCAGATTCCCTGTCAAGGCTATACAGCAAACATGTCTTCTGTGCTGATGGCAACCCCAACTGGCCCATGTTAATCATGGGAAATCTCCAGGAAGGGTTTCCACCTGGTACCCCAATGGACATCCAAGAGAAAGTCCTCAAGAACAAAAACCTGTTCAAAAACGTATATGGCATGCTACACCAAATACTTCTAAGTGGTGACACTGTGCCTTACGTCCCATCAACGCAAAAGATTGACACAATCCTCCAATATCACAGAGACCTTGGACACACCTGCAGCAGAAACTAGCATGAATACCTCAAAACACGCTACTGGTGACCCAACATGCTAGATGATATCAGAGAAGTACTGGAACAGTGCAAAGTCTGTGAGAAGTACGCCTGCACCAAAGCACCACCCAAGTCAGTAGTACATGTATTCATTGCACAAACCTTCAAGATATGATCATTGGATATTGTGGTACCAATGCCTGGCAAAAACAAAGGCATGAAGTACATCATCACATCTATCAACTATGCAACCATATGACCTGTGGCACAAGCCACCAAAGAGCACAAAGGCAACAATGTGAGATGCTTCATTTGAAAAGAGATCATAGCCAAGTTTGGGAAACCTGACCTCTTGATCACAGATGAATGCACCAAACTTAAGGCCATTGATACCAACATTTACCTTGCCAAAAACAGGATAAAACACTTCACAGCCAGCCCATATCACCCTCAAGCAAATGGACAAGTAGAACAACTAAACGGCGTGCTTGTAGAAGCCCTTAGTAAGTTATCTGCTAATAATCCAAAAGCCTGGGTTGACATGCTCCCAACAGTGCTCATGGTCTGTAGAACATGAGTGAACCACAATACGGGCAAAAGCCCCACAAACTTGTCTATGGACAAAAGCCCACTCTTATTAGTACAGCTGTGGGACCACAGTTACCTCTGCCCAAGAAGGTGCCAGATGACAGTGACCCCAACGTAATACAAGCCAGAAAAAACCAAGAGAAAATGGTACACCAAAGGGTCAAAAGGGAAGCAATCCCTTTGCAACAAGAGAGATTCCAAGTTGGGGACAAAATCTGGGTTGTCAACCATGACCAACACAAATTGGACCCAGGGTTGCATGGGCTAGGTATTGCCATGGAAGTCAACCCCAATAACACCTACCTCATCAAAGGTATTGGAGCTTGTACTGAACTGAAATTTATACACCACAACTGCCTCTGCTTGTGCAAAGTAAGAAGAGCCCAACAAAAACTCCAGACTCCCTGTTCCCAATGCCAAACTGGATCAATACCAAGCATGTATCTCTGACACTCTCAAGAAAGTCCCCAAGGCTCCGCCTTCCAGCACCCCAGGGGGAGATGTTGCAACATCTTTGATTACTCCCTCTTGGGGAATTAATGCTCCAAGCAGATCACCAAATGGCACACTGAATGGTTCACTGCCCAACCAGTAAACTGGTGGAACCATTATCAGTCAAGCCATCTATGACAGGAATCAATCAATCCAGATCATAAATGGAACACAACTTGAACAAGCTTGTGACCTAAGAGAAACATTACTCAAATAAGCCCCATGACCCCATGATGTACATGGACGGTATTTGGCTTGTCATGATACTATAGATTATCCTATATCATATCCAATAAAGTATCATTCTCTTCTTAAACCTTCCCCTTTTTCTGTTTATTATACTTCTCAGAAGTATAAAATTGACACAAACCTGACTCCCAAACCACCAGCCATTCCCTTCCCATAACCTCTGATGCTATCCCTTCCACAGGTGCAGATGATGGTGATGTTCATTCTGCCCAGTCCCTCCCCTTCTTGTCCTTTGATCAGTAAAATAAAACTTTTCCTTGTGACAACTTATTAAAATTGATATTATTTCTTTTGATGTATAATTGATAACATATTATTTTTACATTATCAAAATTTCCCATAATTAATACAATGTTATATATTTTATGAATAACATAAATTTATTTACCTAAATATTTTTGTTATCAATAATAAATTAAGAGCCACAAATGTAAATAATGCATTAGAATATTACAATTAGACGTCAACTCTTGATATTTAGATATTGCACATAACTCAATGCATTCTGTATAATAAATTTCATTGTAAATGAGGCCTTTTTCATTGTAATTTATTTAAGTGGACTGTGTTTAAATTAGAGAGCCATTAACGCTTAGCACAAATATTGATACATAGTGCAATTTACAGCCTGTATATTTACCTATTGGTAATAATTCTGTAAAATTTTCAGCTGGATTTTGTGAGGCAATAATAATGTAATGGGTTAATAAATTACTGTTTATTACCACTAATTGGCTGATTTTTTTTGCTGTGATAATAGTGCATTTCCTGATATTTATGCACTGGTTTTCAATTGGTTGGCTTCACATCCAATTGCACAGGCAATAGGAAATCAAGTTGCCATCCCAACAGCATCTGGTCTTGGGGTGGCAACTTGATTTCTTATTGCCTGTACAATTGGATGTGAAGCCAACCAATTGGAAACCAGTGTGTAAATATCAGAAAATGTACTATTGCCACAGCAAAGAAAATCAGCCAATCAATGATAATAAACAGTAATTTATTAACCCATCACATTATCATTACATCGCAAAATCTGACTAAAAAGTTTACAGAATTATTACCAATAGGTAAATATACAAGCTGTAAAATGCACTATGTATCAATATTCATACTAAGTGTTAATGGCTCTCTGATATAAACACAGTCCATTTAAATAAATTACAATGAAAAAGGCCTTATTTACAATGAAATTTATTATACAGAATGTATTGAGTTATGTACATAATATCTAAATATCAAGAGTTGCTGTCTAATTGCAATATTTTAATGCAATATTTACATTTATGGTCTTTAATTTATTAATGATGATGAAAAATATTCATGCATTAAAGGTAGCACTATAAAAACCAATTTTTTGATGTAATTCAAACAAAATGTCAAATATCTATAGCCTTATCAATGAATTAGAGTCAGCCCTCCAAAAAGTGGTCAAGCTTGAACATAACATAAGGGAAATTATGGTAAATCAACTGGGAAATGAGGGAAGGGCCTTGGTCCAGTAAAACAAAACTGCAAAAAATAGCCTGGGAACAATAGTCAACAAAGAACACATGGAAATAGATTTAAATCTTCAAAAGGATATACTCAAGCAGTTAGATTTCAAAAGTGAAAGTTACAACTTGTGGGAATTTGAAAAAACCAATAGAAAGAATACTAAAAAATGAAACTAATTGAAGGAAATGAAAGCTCAAAGGAAACCAACAAAAAATGAAGATGAAACTAATCAAATGGAAACAGATGAAAACAAAGCACAATCAAGAAGCAGAAGAGCTACAATAAACAATGAAAATGTATCAAATTAAAATCAAGAGGAAGAACAAGTAGTACATAAAATAAGGAAGATCAAGCCCAGAAAAACAAATGAAGAGCAGCCAGCGCTCATGAAGTTTGCTGAGGGGGCGCCTGTGGCTGAGGGAGCTGCAGGGGAAACAATCAGTAAGTCTTTTTATGTTTTTCTTATATTTACTTTAGTTATAACTAGAAATGAAAACGGGGTTGCATAAGTGACAGCTTTCATGCTGAGTTGGTTTTATGGGGGTTACCAATCACTGATAGCCCCTGTAAAGCAAATAAATAAAAATCAAAATAATAAAATAATTCAAATTTTATGAATAATTTTTCAAATATAGAAGCAAAAGCCAGGGAATATTTACCACCTGTGGGGTGCTTGCCGTGGATTAGGGAAGCATACAAAATAGGAGCAAATATCAACTTCAAAGAGATGGCTGAAATTTGTGGGGATATCAAAATAAACTTTGATGAATATATTTATGAAAGTTTACAACAATTTCCCTTTTCAAATATCAATGAATATGATAAAAACTAATAAAAACCAACTTTCAATTAGGAAATGAATATATTAAAACTGAAATTTTTAATGAATTATTCAAAGCATTATCAAATAAAGTTGGGGACACAGTCCTTGTGAATACATTTAAGCCTTTATTTATTTGTTTGCGGAGACATGAGGGGCTTATACAAGTCAGGCGCCTCCTGATACAATATTCAAATTCAGTCAAACATCCTATATAAACAGATTAGTGCAAGTGTACAAGAAATTGTGCATGTTCTCCAAAAAATATACCTTGCAAAGGATTCACGTCACAGTATACCTAGGAACCCTACTACATTGCATATGAAAAACAAACGTCAAAAAGTTGGAGGATGTACCTATACAACTCAATATATGCCGTTTAGCACTAGAATGCCAGAAGACACCGCGGGAATATAGGACATTCAAGCATATCCTGTACAGCTCCTTTGCATTGACATTGTTGAATGGGTACTATGTGCCTCCCAAAAATAATCTGCTGATCAATTTGCTTACCTATCTCCTTTTTGTGATAGGACACGCAATTTCAAAAACTGCATTTCAAAAAACGCTATTTCAAAATATGCCATCTCAATTTTTAGCTATCTCAATTTTATAGTAAAACCCCTATTTTGATTTACGTAGTTTTGACTAAGAAAATGGTTTTAAAATTTTAGATTTTTTGAACTCCAAAAATCACCCAAAAAATTCTCAAAATTTTTTTTTAAAAAAATTATAGGCTTAAAAAGCCTCAGAATTCCAAATCTGTAATAAAAAAATGGGATCAGTTGGTAGCAACATAGTTGCGTAAAGCCCAAAAGTTAAAATAGACCCAAAAATAACTATTTTCATATATTATAACTTTATCCATAATTTAAAATAAGCATATAATTGTACCAAATACAAAAAAAAGTCAAAAAATGGTAAAATCAAAGGAAATAAGAGAAAAGATAAAGAATAGTTTATTGAGGAAGGATCACACACTGGTTGAAAGAGCAACTGAGATAGCTTGGAGATGCTCAAGCTTTCTATCTTTGGGATAGTAGGCAAGGACCACCTTTCTGATTTCTGTATATTTCTTTACAGCCTTAGTCTGCTTAGAAGAATCACCCTTGATCTTCATACCAGTCTTAAAGAGGCAGGCAGCGATGGCCTGCTGGGTTTTTAAATAGACCACAATCTTGTTGAATTTGGGCTTATGAACCCTGACCCTTGTATCAAACTGGCTATGCCACCCTTCAGGGGCAGAGGTGGTCTCAATGAGGGAGTCATTGCCCTGCTTGAAACAGTTCCATGTGATTGAGTCACTGCCCTTTCTGATGTGGCGTGCTCCTTGAAAGATAACAACCCAATGAGTTTCAAAAAATCAATAAAGAGCGCTAAGGCTGCCTGGTTGGCTATAATATATGGGGGACAGAGGAGGGCGTTGTAGAAGGCATTTGTCTCCTCCTTCCTAACCAGAGCAAGGGCAGCAAAGCAATTGAAGACGTCCTTGGCTTCTTTGATGCCTTCAGAGTTGACCAGCTCATGGAGGTCAGAGCTCTTAAAGACACAAATAAAGGCATTTGCCTGAGCCTGTTCAAAATCCACTACCAGATATTCATAATAGGGAAGGCTTTCTGGCTGCTTTTTGGGGGTAAGGACATCTTTTTCTTGGGATAGGTTCTTCTTCTTGCGCCCTCTGATCTCCTTGGGCTTCTCTTCAATGGTTGGGAGGATTTCATCAAGCTTGGCCTTTAGGATTGTGAGCGCACAGATATATGTTTACTGCTTCTTGTTGGGAAGGAAAAAGAATACCCTGGGGAAGAACTAGATTACCAACCTGCCCATGGATATTCCAAAGCTGGCTGAAGAGCTTTGGGCATGTTGAGAAAATGCCGTCTGCAAGCCAGGTCTTGCATTTCAGCAGGCTGAGTAGATCCTGTCATGTGGCAAAGCAGATAATACGCTCAGGGGCGTGTTGACCATCACTGTGAAGAAGGAATATCTCCTCATGGTGGGATAATTTTTGTTCCTCCATAAGGATCAATTGGTCAATGGACGTAGCACTGACACCTTCAGTGCTCAGAGCATATCTCTGATCAGTGAGATATCTCTGTAGTTTTGAGGCACCATCAACAGTTGCAAGTTGGGTATCATTTAAATTAAGGAGGGCACCATTAATGACCTCAGTTGTGGTTTGATCCTTGGTGGTTGGGATCACCTGGTAAAAAAACTAGCAGATAAGTTGATAAAGGAAGTCAAAAGGCTTAGCACAGTCATGGTTGACATTTAGGGCTTTAAATCTAGTGAACCCACAAGTAGTGAGTCTAGCTGGGCAGCCAATGTTATCACATTTAAAGTGATGTTGACAAATGGCTTTTTTCTTGTCATTACAGCTGAAGCTGTAGCTCTTGTAGACAAAGCTGGCACCCCCTTTATTTGTCATGATGGGATAGCTGACTGGATAAGTGGCAGGCACAGCAAAGGTACCATTTCAATTGCATATATTATGGATGGTATTAAGATCCCAGAGCTCAATTTGGCCATCTGCAGGAGCACCAGGCTCAGTCTCTTCTTCCTCCTCAGGCTCTGATGTGGGATCAGAGTGGCAATTGAAGTTGAATAACTTCTCTTGGGGGTCTGAGGAGGAGTACACAAATGGAGAGTGGGGAGGGGTAGGACTGTTTTCCTCTGGCTCAGGTGATGGAGTTGGGGTCTTGGGGGGAGCTTTGGCCTTAGAGGGCTGCTTCTTTGGGGTAGTCTTGGCCTTTTTGGCCTTTGGAGGAGTGATCTTGGACTTTGAGGCCTTGGAGGCCTTGGGCGCAGCTTTGGTAATTGGCTTGGGAGGCATCTAAAAGTGAATTAGTTTAAAAATACTAGCAATTTGGGGGTTGTTTTTTTAAGAAGAATGAGATTTTTTAACATAAAAAGTAGTAATTTTTTATACAGAATTATAGAGAAAATTTGAAAATATATGATATCAAAATTCCAATGTTTTTTGTTTTGTAAAAACAAATGTTTTATTAGTATCACAAGTAGGAAAAACTTTGAGTTTTGACTGAAAACTTGCTTTCAAAATGGCATTTTTGAAGTGACATAATTGAGGTGCTGTGACTCAAAAACATAGTGTTTTTGACCATTTTTTATATTAAATTAACAAATTTCCAGTGAAGCTACCTCAACTGGGCCAAAGAATAAAACCTTAATATTTAAAAACTAGCTTATAAAACTGTGTTTAAAAAGTACCCTGTTGTTTAGAGGAGATCAAATGTATTATGCAAAGTTCCAGGCAATTTCTTACATTCTTTATTAATATGGTTTTAAACATGAAATGATACTTTTGAAAAGTGGAAAGCAGGAATTGCAGTGGGGGAATCAATATAGTGTAGCCTGGCGTCATGGGTAATTTCCCCTTATTTTCACCTGTCTATTGTGCGCATCAAATCAATTGGGTGATATGAAACTTGGTGGAATTTGAAGTGGCGTAAATTTAAATGGCATAATCACCCCCTTCCATATTAAAATCACTATTAAAATAGTTTTATTAAGAAAACCCTTATCAATGTATCCATGATATTAAAGTTATAATTTACATATAACAAAACTTGTTTTTTTACCCAGCAATGACAATCACTAGAAGGACTATCATAGTGGTGTCTATTTAGGTTGTTCTTAGTATAAGTGTCTTGGATTAATACTATAGGAACATCTTCTGGCACTATATAGCAGGCTTTGTTTAGTTTGGGTATAAGCTTATTTTAGTTAAAGATAAATAGTGTAATTCAAAATGAGGTAAAGTTGAGATGGCGTAAACACGCTCCACACTAAGTGATTTTATATGTAAATAAAGTTAGCAAAATAAGATTTAATTAATCTGACTCAAAGTGACAGAATTGAGATGGCGTAAATTTGAGATGCTGCATTAATAAAGTATATGTAAATTTTAACTATTTTATTGTTTTTTCAATTGTTTTCTGATTCAAAATCACTAACGCAAAAAACGCCATCTCAAATTTAATTTGAGATGATATAAATTGAAGTGGTGTTTTTGAGATGGCGTGTCCTACCCCTTTTATTAAGTGTTTGGCAACCACCAGGGCGCAGGGCGCCACCCCTCTAGCAATTGCATACAGGGTTTTCCAACCACGTACAGAAGAGTATATGGATCTAATTAGATGCATTAGCTGAAAATTTGATTTTGGGGTATAATTCCCTGGAATAATTGCATTCCATTTGCAATTTGCATCTCCTCAATAAACTTAATTCCCTTGCAATTTAAGTTTTTAATTTTTATTTTTTATTTTTATTTTTATTTTAAATATTTAAATTTAAATATTTAAATTTAAATATTTAAATTTTAATATTTAAATTTTAATATTTAAATTTTAATATTTAAATTTTAATATTTAAATTTTAATATTTAAATTTTAATATTTAAATTTTAATATTTAAATTTTAATATTTAAATTTTAATATTTAAATTTTAATATTTAAATCATAACATTTAAAGTATAATAATAATATATCTAAATGTATTATAAGACATTATTTATAGTTTCAATCATGGCAAAGAATAAAAAATAATTAAAAATGTTTTTTTACTAGCTTGTCAAGTACAGGTTCATTCATTACATAGTTAAACAACGAGAACTGAATTTATCCATGACAAGCAGTCCGCTCCACTTATGTTCTAAACAAGTGTTTGTTTAGAACTTAAATTACCTATCCCTTGTAATACAGTAGTTTTAAAAGCTATGGCAACAACCAAAAATACCTCAGATTTAAACAAAAGGATTTCATATTTGAACAAAATCCAACTCTCAGGTTAAAATATACACTCTGTTAACAGGGTTTATTGGCGTTGATGGGCAAAATGAGTCAACACAGCACAAAGGGCTCACGCGCAAAGCAAAACCATTCAAAATACAATCCAAAATATGTTGATTCACAAACAACACAGTGAGTTGACTTTTGGTGTACATATGATTACTATGTGAATTGGTGACAAAATACACCCAAGCAAGGTGAGTCAAAACTCAAACCAAAACAAAACACTATAGCAACTCATTATGTAAACAAAATCACTCACTCAGTGTGTGCAATAGATTGTATTCATGAATGATACCAGGGTATCTAAAATAAGACACAAGATCTGAAACATAAATTTTAAAAATATTGTGTTGGGTGTTTGAATTTAGCGTTAAAATCTAGGAAATGGGTGGAAATTATTTCAGGTATTCTAAAATGGGTGTTGTAAAACCAAAAACAACTAATTAAGAAATAAAAAATCTATAATTGGGATATTGGGTGGGGAAAGCTCTAATTAAATATCCACATTCAGATAAAAGCAAAAAATAAAATTAGGGAGTAACTTAATTGAAATTTCTTTACTATTTTATTAAATTTTAAAATGGAAGGTCACAACACCAGAGTACCAATGCACCCATTGTGTACCGCGGTTGCAGTTGCCCTGCGGGTCAAAGAATAGAGTTAATGCAACCCAGATGCCTACTCAAGGGGGAGACAGGAGAGGAGAGTTCTATAGTGACACTGCACTGACACAGCTGGTTCAAAGAGCACAAGCTGCTAGGGTGTGCAACATCAACCCTTGGGTCCCCAAGCTGACCCAGAAGCCCACCAAGGTCACCACTACAAAGAAAGCTAGAAACAAGGAGGTAGCTCTTACTCTGTATATGTTTGATGTTGTGTACCAGCAAGAGTCGGTCCTGTCAGCCATGCTGGAGAAGGTGAAGCCTGTACTTGATACTAGCTACAAGCCCTACATCAGTGATGGCAATCAGAAAGAGGACAAGGAGCCTGAGTTCTTCAGAACTGACGAGGGACAGTTGGTGCTCAAAAAGGTTGTTGCATTTTATACAAAGGTGCCCATGCCCTGTGTTGTGCCCAATGCCAAGGAGTCAATCCCCACTGCTAAAAAGCCCACTCAGAAGCAAATCCCCAACATTAAACGCATCATCCTGCTTAAGCTAATGCGTGAATTGGGCAATTAAAAGGCGGCTGCGGCCCTTGTTGGGGTGGATCCCAAGTACACCAGCAAGACCTTCAACAAATTCATTGATACTGGCCAAGTCCTTGCCGTGGAAAAATCCTTGCGTGTTTCCACTATGCTCACCAAGGAGAACAAATGGGCAATCCTCCAGTGGATCACCCGGGACTGCCACCTTGAACTGGCAAATATACAGGCAATGGTCAAGTCCACTTTTGGGGTTGAGGCTTTCATTATCTTTCACTACCATCTGCTGATGAAGGTGTGCTTTTCCTGGAAAAAGCTTGGGGTATCTTCATACAATTTGAATATCCCAACCAACATTGAGACCCAGAAAAACTAGGCAGAGGCATACACTGCCCTCAAAGCCAAGGGGACAGTCAAATTTTATTATATTAAAAAGTTGGCATTTGCCTCGTCTATGCGCAATGCATATGACTATATCCCCAAAGGCTCCAATGATGGGATGGCTTGGTGTGCTGCAGTCTGCGCCACAGCCTACTCAGTGGTGGCTCTCCTTGGTCAAAAGGGGGTCAAGCTGTACCAAATGATACTGGGCTCCCACAACAGCCGTACTTTTATTGTTTCTCCTTTTGGTCCAGGAGCACCTGAGGCGCACAAGCCTGGGCTTCACCAAGGCCATTCTGCTGGAAAATGTTGGTCTCCATAGTATGATATTCTCGAGGAATTCCCAATGATTGACACCAACAGCGCAGTGGGCCCCCAGCAATTGGCCACTGCAAATTTACACCTTCTCTTCCTACCTGCTTATTTGCCCTTCCTAAATCCCATCAAGGAAGTCTTTGGGTGGCTCAAGCAAGTTGTCAAGTGAGGAACCCCAACTGGGACCAAGGACCTCTTTAATTTGCTGCAGGCTGGGATCCACACCCTCCCAGCTGAGACCCTGGCCAAATCCTATGACCACACTGATTTTTTCATACATGCGTGCCTAGCCAAACAGCCAATCAATTTAAGGCTTAGTGTGTCCAATTTTTTATATTCTCTAATTTACTATTCAAGATTTATTAATTATCATTTTATATTTAGATGCTTCCAAGCCCGCAATCACATTCAGCAGGACAATCAATTGAGGTTAGTAATTTATTTATTTATAATCATTTTTTATTGTGTCATCTAAGGGTATCCCAAACTCTTGATACTGAATTACGCAAACACATTAATATCACTTTTGGCAAATAAATATAATAATCAAAAAAAGTTAAATGTAATGTGTACAAATCAGAAGTAGATTTTATTGGAATATATTATTATAATTTTTAAGACTTTCTCTGGGATATAATCTGCAAATCTTGTTTGCTAAAATAAGAATTAGAAAATTTTATTATAATATAAATAATATAAATTGCAATGGAATTATTTGGAATCATATTTTTATTGTGTGCACCTGTAGTGAGTTCTTCTGTATGTACCCACCCTGCAATGGAGGTGGCGCACAACCTCCACTGCCACACTATGGAAAGTGGATACACCCTTATTAAAAAACTCCCGCCTGCTGGTGAATGGGAGTAGGATCAGGTGCAAATGGAGGAGCAGCCTCTCTGGCGGGGCTGCAAACCTCTAGATACCAGCCAGGACCAGGGCGTCCTGGATGATGTGATCCACCAAGTCATACCTGTGGGGACCTTCTTCCCGTCCAGGAAGAGCCTGGCCTTGTCAATTCCTAGGAGGACCCTGTCAAGATCCTCCACGCTGGCGCCCATTCCAAAGTAGAAGAGATACCTGAGGTAAACCACCAGATGAAGCCTTTACCCAGCAAAGGCTTCCGTAAACTTGCATAATTTATAGAAACTTGCACTGATCTCCTTATCATGCTTGGTCTTCTAAAAGGTCAGCTCCATGGTTGCAGGGACCCCCGTCTTGTTGGGACTCCAGGTCAACCCAAAGTTGGCAAGGAGGATTTTTGTCTTCTTGATGGCTGTTGCGTCTGCAACAGCCAATTTTCCCACTGTGCGCCCAAAGTTGTCCAGCAGGTAAGAAATTGTGTGCTCCAAGGGGTAGCAGAAGCAAGCAGCCACATGGGCCCAGCCCATCTCTGGTATATTCTTGAATGGGAGCGTTGCCAGGACGTCCCAAACAATCTCAATGGAGTTTACATAAATAACTCCACTGAGGAATACCGGGTCCAGGCAGACCAGTTGGGCATCCTTGTAGGCAGTAACAGCCCACTCAGATGCCCCCTTGCCATGTGTCAGCCTGGCCAATGCCTCCTGCAACATTGGAAAGGACCCGTGGATGCGGTCCTCCAGCTTCCACAAGACAGGGGTAACAGATAAAGCTGCTTGTCCACATGAGTGGTGTAGTTGGCATAGAATGTGGCAGGGACAAAGGGGACCAGGACTTAGCAGAGTTCACTGTCTATGTTCTCTAAAAAACAGGTAAGTATTTACAAAAGTTTATTAATTTTATTTTTTTGTCTCTTCACATGTTTTCTCTTTGCCAGCGGCTTCAGCAGGCTTGGCTATTTTTGGAGCAAGCAGTTGTGCAGGCAATTCTTTATCCTCTGTTCTGGAACACTTGGCAGGTTTGAGATGTTCATACATCTCTGGGTTTTCAACCCAGACAGACAGAACAGACAGATTTTATGCCTTAAATTGCAGGCCCTCAACCACTGTCTTCTGGATGTTGAGAAGAGACTCAATGGTCTTCTCAGGGGTGTCTGGTATTTTTGTCATTAGGGCCTTTGCAGACACCTTGTCAATTTTGTCCCCTGTAAGAACGGCAGCCTTGACTTTTGCCTTGACCTTGCGGTCAATGTCTTTGATTTTGGCAATTGCCAAGTTGAGATCCTTCAAAAGCTTCTCCAATTCTCTCATTGATTTTTTACTAACCTTTCTATATGTCTTTATAGCTTTTGCCCCAATAAATTCTGTATTTTTTTGATACTGTTGCCTCTTTGTTTATTCCTTTTTGTTTTCCCATTTATTACAATATCCCATCTTTTTACCCAACTTTGTATATGTTTTACGCTCATCTCAATATGTATTGTTTGCTTTGTGTTGGCATTGTTTCCTTGATTACCATATTATTATTGGCACTTTGCACAGCCCCTTGTGAAAATATTAAAAAAAAATTGGCTATCAGCTAAATTTGAATTAGAAAATTATGTGTTAACTGTTTTTAGATAAGGTGTTACGGATCCAAATTCAAAACCTTAAGGATAAACTTTAAGCCAATCAGGAGCCAAGTGATAAAGTGATTGTTATGGCACAAAGGAACATTCAATAATTCTTTGGTGTATGTGCGCTAATTAATATGATTGGCTGGATGTTTTGCCATTGTATGCCATTGCTGCTGTGGGGAGTTGTTGATGGACTAGTGCTAACCTAGAAGCTGATTTGAACTATTCCATCAACAACTTGCCACAGCAACAATGGCGTACAATAGCAAAAGATCCAGCCAATCATATTAATTAGCACACATACACCAAAGAATTATTGAATGATCCATTATGTCACAACAATCACTTTATCACTTGGTTTCTGATTGGCTTAAAGTTTATCATTAAGGTTTTGAATTCAGATCAGTAACACCTTATCTAAAAACAGTTAACACATAATTTTCTAATTCAAATTTAGCTGATCATCAAATTGTTGTTAATATTTTCACAAGGGGCTATGTTTAAGTGCTAAAAATAACTGTGTTCTGGATCTAGATACATGGCATAGTAAATATATGTTTTTATAGAAATAAGCTGAACATAAAGAATAAAATCAACTATAAACAAAGAGAACATGAACAATTGAAATTCAAAATAAAGATAATATAAATAGAAAATGTTTGGCAACAGCAGGTTTATTGGGGCATGAAAGAGTGATGCCTAGGAGGCAGAATAGCTCAGGAAGGAAGATGTAGAGGCAGTGCTAGCCTGAGGGGTCTGTGATTGGGTGGGTTGGGCTTGCAGGTGAGGGGTGTTGGTGGCGGAGGCAGGAGGATTTTGCGTGATGGCTGCCATATAACACTTGCTGTATTCCAGATTGATCATTGGCTAAATGGGCTGGTAGATGGCAGTGGCCCAAGGTGGAATGTACTTGTTTTTCTGTGATTGGTTGCCCATGTCACATGAAAGACAATTTGGGTAAACAAGTCAGCCACCATTTGGCGGCCAAAGAGAAAATTGTGGTCAAGGACCCCAAGATAGAGGTCATTGAAAGCCTGAGGGCAGTGGCCTGTAGTGTATCTCCAATATTAAAAAAGACAACATCAGCCAGATGGATGTCTGCATGGCCAGCTGGGTACACAGAGGCCTGGTGCCTGCGTTGCTAGATGGCCTCAAGGGCAGTGGAGCTACCCTTCATCTGGTGGCTCAAAAAACCTGATGCTTTGAATTCAAGCCTTCCCATGAGTTGAGTAATCCACCAAGGATGTGGATGTACAAGTAGCCATTGATAAATCTGGGTTTTTCTGATAGTAGACAAAACCCTTGGCTGAAACAGCCAGAAATGCACTAATAAACGTCCCCTTCTTGACCTTATTCCTTCTATTCTTGGCAGCAGCTTTTCCTTGCTTGCCAAAATTGTCAAAAGCTATTGATAGCTTATAATATGAGACAAACATGACATCATCTGACAGAATAGTCAAGCATTATACCAGGGTTGATTCAATGTCTAGATCATACAGGGAATCCTCAGCACCATCCCATTGGTTGCCAGCAAAATTGGTAAGAACCCATATTGAAGCCACCTTCCCATACATACAGAGCTGCACCATGTGCTCAGACACCCAAATGCCATGGTGCGCAAGTTGCTTCTGGACCTAGGTCAAGGGAAGCTTGGGATCCTGCTGGAGGAGGTCAAGCATGATTGAGTATGCCTCAGATATTTGTGACTTGTGGGCCTTATTGGAATTCTTGGCTGTCCCAATCAGATTCCCCTTGTTCATCAGGTTATTGAATTCCCGCATGACAGTAGCTTGGGTAAATTGCAACTGGGCAGCAATCTGCTCCCAGGACAGACCCTACAGGTTCATTGCCATAATTTCCTGGAGAATTTGGGTGGTGATGATTTGTTGCTTGGGGCGCTGAGCTGAGGGAGCTGAAGCCTGATTGGCTGTAGGGGGGCAGGTTGGCTGGTGGCAGGAAGTTGTTCTAAATCAAGGTTGCCATCCTGATTGGTTGGTTGACGGGCAGCTTGTGTGGGGGTGGGTACAGGAGCAGGGGCAGAGCTAGACACTGCGTGACTACTGAACAAGTCAAAGCCATAGGAGTTGGTGGTCAGGTACAGGTTGGCTTCCTTGTTACCCACCTCAAAGGCTTGATTGTAAACAGGTGCCTCCATATTCTGAACCTTGCCTCCATTGAAGCTGGCTTGGCTGTTGTTGGCTTGGCTGCTGGCAACTCAAAGATATTGCTAGTAAAAACCATTGTAAAAAAACCTAGGATAAAATCACTAAAAGTAGAAATTTTAAAATTTAATGATTTATTTTTATTGTAATCTTAAGTCCATATTTGGAAGGTTCTCAAAACCATTCCATACAAACCTGGAACCATAAAAAATGAATAAAATGCCTCTGTTCCTAAATTAGATAGCTGTTGATTGGCTGTTAAACTGTTATTTTTCTATTTTAGGCTGCTCATACTACACATCTTGTGTGAGTTCATTTTGTTTTGTGCTTGTGGAATCTTGCTTCTAGATTGCTCAAGTTTTGTTTCACTTTAGTCCTTCTATTGATGCTTCATATGAATCCTGATTGGATTATAATATACTCCAGATCAGCATCCATTCATCTCACTTGTTGCATCAGTTCATTTCATTTGTGGTTTGAACCACACCGCTTGATGTTTGATATTATTTTGTATAATGGGCTAGTGAAATTTTGTTTTTTGTTTGACAGTTCATTTATTAACTAAAATTTTATAAATTAATTAAATCCTGAATCTTGCCAACTTGGATTTTATTAAAATCTGAAATTATTTTGTTTAAATCTGAAGTATTTTTGGTTGTTGCTATAGCTTTTAAAACTACTGTATGATTTGATGAATATATTTTCTATGCTTGACCTGCGTCATAAGTACTAATTAGTAAGAGATACATGAAAATCATTGGTTTTTGTGTTGTGTGGCTATAGTGGCACTGAAATATTAAGAATCAGATGATGACTTGTGAAGTCTGATTTGTGGCTTAAAAAAGCCAAAGTACCAACAATGATTCACAATTATTTAAATAAAATTACTCTAGTTATATCATTTTTTAATTTTTTATTTGTTAACTCTACAGTCAATACATTATTTGGTAGATTATAATAAAAAACATAACTCTATATCTAGAATAATTAATTTTAAATCATATTTTTTACTAATTATTATATGTCTATAATACAATTCAATGTCACAACATTATATATAATTAATCATTTTTGAGTCCTAATAAAAACAAAATAAATAAAAATAGAAAACAAATAAAACCCAGAGCGCCCATTTATCTGATTGGCTCAGAGGCAAGGGCTTTGAGGAGGAGGAATTCTGAGTGCTCATAGAAAGCAGCTACTACATCAGGTGGCATGTCAGGAAGCCAGTCATAGGTAGAGGCATTGGGCGGCTCAGGGTGAGGTGCGGCCAAGCCAGCAGGTAAGGCCCATCTTAGAATGGGTGATAACTTGATAATGTAAGATCCAGATTGCCTGAGTAAGGACCAGGGTCCAGAGTTGGGGATCATGGAATCCACCAATCCTGTCAAAGTAATTTAGAGTACTCCAAACAGTTGGGTAGAGGTGGTCTTGGCTGCAGCAGTAGGTTCCAGTGGGCAGTCTGGTCTTGGGGTTAATGGTGGAGTCATGGGAACAAAGTACGCTGATAGGTAGTTGTACTTGTCCTTGAACAATAAGGGCAGTATCTTGATCCTCTTTCCTTTGTGTCCTATTTATTTGTTACTTCTAGTCCTTGTTAATGGGTTGGTAATGAGGATGGTTTCCAAGTCGTACTCCAAATAGGCCGGGTTGGGCGGGTATTCAGTAAAGTGCACAGGTCCAAAGGGGGCTCCCAGGGGACGGTATAATGCCTGGGGTGATTTGGCAGGTTGGTCTCTAGAGGGGGCAGCAACCTGGTTGTCTACTTGGCTGGAATTAAGATAGAAGATCACTAAGACTAGACAGGGTAGAATTTGGTAGAACCAAAGGTTCATAAACTTTATTATCAAAAATGACAATGTGGTCATCACCATACTGCCGGGGTTTTCATACCATGGGACTTTGCTTCTTCAATTTTTGCAGGGTTCAGGTTTTCAGACAAGGCATTGGCAGGGCAAGGATTTTGGCTTAGAGTCTTGAGGGCGGAAGATTCAGGTTGTGCCTGCTCTGGCAAATAGAAGTGACAATGCTTTGTTCTGCTGCCACTGTTCACTATGTCACCTGAGTAGTTCAATTGTACTACCCCTTCTGGACGGAAGACTGGCAGTTGCTGGTGGTCATTGGCAGAGTTAAAAATAGGTTTTGTTTTAACCTCTTTAAGGCAAGCTGCAACTTCTGCATAGGTTCTGATCTTTGGTGGCTCAAGGTTGGCATCAATCTGGCAACTATTTGGGGATTTGTCCTTGGGAGACTGGCAGGCCTTGGAGTAACTTGTCAACTTGGGTTTGCAATTTAGCAAGTGGGCAGTCTCCTGTCCACTTTGTGTGACTCAAGTAGTCTTTGGAGGGTCAGGGTTTGATTTCAGGGCTTCCAATGTTGATTTTAAAACTCCAGTGTTTGCTCTTGGCAGGTTGGCAGTAGGTCCTTCCCCAATCTCTGTTAACCAGGTTACATCTCCTTTGTAGGTATGGGTCTTAATTGGCACCAGTTTGGCGGCAGACTGGCAACTATTCAGGGAATCCTTGGTAGTAGGCTGGCGGGTCGCAGAGTAATTTAACAATTTGAGCCTGTGACTTAACAGATTGGTGGGTCCTGGACTGTCCTGGAGGGTTCAATCTGCCTTCAGGGAACTGGGGTTCAACTCTTGGGCTTTCAATACAAGTATTAAAATGTCATTAATGATATCATCCCCTTCCTTCCCAGGAGTCCCTTCCTTCCTGGCCTTCTTCTCAAGGTATTGTTGGATTGCTAGTTGGGCGTTGGGTAGGTTGCTTAATGGTTCCCAGGTGCTTTCCTCAGATGGGTATCTCTTCCACTTGACATAGTACTGGAGGGTTTTTTAGTGGATAAAGTCCCCATGAACATATTCAACTTTGTATTCTTAAGAGCATCCTACTTGGATGGGAGGGGGGGTCAGTCTTGAGTTTCTGGTGGGGGAGGGAGTTTCCTTCTTTCTTGAATAGAAGCGCACAGTGGAAGACGCTATGTGTTTTCCACAAGGGGGTAATTCTAGTTCAAATGCTACTTCACCTACTAGCTTGGTGATCTTGTAGGGGCCACTTCTTCTGTGGGCTAACTTCCAACAGGGAACAGTCAGAGACACGTTTTGAGAGTCCAGATAGACTCTGTCTCCTACTTTCAACGGTTTCCCAGGGGTCCTTTTTTTGTCTGCAAACGCCTTATAAGTCTGGACAGCACAGGTCAGATTCTTAAGACAGTTTTTTTGGGTGTTGTTTATCTGTTCAATCCAGGTTTGTCCTGACGGGTTTATTTCCTTACTACCAATACTGGGGTCCCAGGATGGGTCAAAGCCATAATTGGCTTTGAAGGGGGACATTCCAGTAGATGTGTGGTCTTTGCTGTTGTAAGCATACTATGCCATGGGTATCATCTCTGCCCTGTTATCTTGGTCAGTTTTGGCGTAGAATTTTAGGTATTGTTCAAGTATTTGGTTCACTTGTTCAGTATGGCCATTGGTCTATGGGTGGTAGGAGATTGATACACAGCGCTTTACCCCCAAGTCCTTCATCACCTGAGTTCAGTATTTGGAGGTGAATTGGGGTCCTCTATCAGTGATGATTTCCCATGGAGTACTGTGTTGAGTTAAGATGCGGTTGTGGAAGTGTCTAGCTGTCTCTGCGGCAGTGCAGTGGGTGGTGGTAGGGATGAAATAGGAAATCTTAGTAAACCTATCTACCATGACCAGGATGGCATTGAATAAATTGGAGAGGGGCATTTCTACAATATAATCCATTGAAACAGACTTCCAGGGTCCCACTGGTATTTCTAGTGGTCTTAGCAGGCCCTCAGGTTTGGATCTACGGGTTTTGGTTCCTCCACATGTCTCACAGCCTTTGATATAGGTGGCCACATCTTTGTCCATTTGGGACCAAGCGTAATTATTCTTGATTCCTTGGAGTGTCTTGATTATTCCAGGATGTCAGGCCATCTCTGAGTCATGATAATCAATGAGTACTTTGGTCCTTGTTTCACCTTCTGGTACATAGATTTGTTTGTGTAATAGCAGGGTGGATCCTTTCAGCAAAAATCCTTTCTTGTGGTGGCGGCTCTCTGGGTCTGAGGTCAAGTTGTCAACAAGTTCTGCTGAGTATTTGTCTCATTTCTGCGCCTCAATTATGTCAGGTTTGTGGGCCATGATCTTCATGTACATCAATTGGATGGCTAGGATGGCAGGATCAAGGAGTACATGTGTGTTTTGGCCCTTGGTTTCTGCAGAGGAAGGGGTCAGATCAGCTCTTCTACTCAGGGCGTCAGGTATCATATTCACCTTCTCAGGCTTGTAGTTGATGGTCAAGGTGTAGTTGGCCAGGTCTAAGGCCCATATGGCCTGACTTTGGTTCAGCTGTCTGGGTTTAAAGAAATAAACCAGGTTCTTGTGATCAGTTAGGACTTTTACTGGAAACTTGGCGCCACATAGGTACTGGCGCCAATGTTTCAAGGTCTTCATTATAGCAAGCATCTCCTTGTTGTATATTGGGTAGTTTCCTTTGGCAGGCAGCATCTTCTTGAAGTAATATGCTAAAGGATGTAGCATACTATCCCCTCCTTCCTGAAGAAGGACTCTGCCCACCGCAAATTTGGATGTGTTGGTTTCCAGTATGAATGGCTTGGATGGGTTGGGCATGGCCAGGACAGGGGCAGAGGTGAAGGCAAGTTTCAGGGTCTCAAAGGTGGCGGTGCATTCTGGAGTCCAGGCAAAGGTGACCTTGTCAGAGCACAGGCAGGTCAGGGTCAGAGTTATGTGAGAAAATTTTGGATGAAATCCCTGCAATAATTTGCCAGGCCCAAAAAACTTCTCACATCTTTCCTACATTTGGGCATTGGCCAAGACGTTATTGCTTCTACTTTGTCCTGTGCCATTACAAACCCGCCAGTCTTTACTATGTACCCCAGGAATTCAACTTCAGACTGGAATAATTCACATTTATTAAGCTTGGCGTGTAAGTTTGCTTGGGAGAGTTTTTTGAGTATAAGGTCCAGGTGGTGCAGGTGTTCCTCATGAGTCTTGCTGTAGATGAGAATGTTGTCTAAGTACGCAACACAAAAGTGGTCAAGATATTCCCCTAGGACAGTGTTAATCATCCTTTGGAAAGTGCTGGGGGCATTACATAGGCCAAATGGCATTACTAGGTATTTGTACAACCCATATCTGGTTTTGAAAGCTGTCTTGTATTTGTCCCCCTCCTTGATTCTGATCCGGTTGAAAGCGTCTCTTAGGTCAATTTTTGAGTACACCTGGGCTCCAGTTAGTACGTTGCAAAGATTGTTGGCGTTGGGGATAGGATAGCGGCTCTTCACAGTAATATCATTCAGCTTCTGGTAGTTCACGCAGGGACGCATTCCGCCATCTTTCTTCCCACAAACAGCATTGGTGACAAGCAGGGGGCCTTTGACACTTGGATGAAGCCCTTTTTTGTCATATCCTCCAAGTAAGCTTTCAAGGCTGCTTGCTCTTGGTGGTTGCAACTATAGATGGGGCTGTGATGTGGTTGGGTACCTGGTAGAAGGTCTATACGTGGTTGTATATTGAGTGGCTGGGTAGTTTTGTGGCCTCTTCTTTTCTAAAAACATGGTCCCACTTCTGCAGGGGGATAGGTAGTGTCCCAACGCTGGGTTCCATCTTTATGGTTAAGAGTCTGTTGGTTGGGGCTCTGCCATGACTCATACAGAACAGAATGGTGACACAAGATTCAGGTTGTCCCAAGGTGGCGGTCTGCTCACAATAGTTTAGAATCAGGCCATGTCTGTTGGACCATGAGTCCCCCAGTACTAGAAGATGTGGCAATCCCGGCAAGAGGATCAAGAGAGTTGGATACACATTCTTTCCAATTGTCAAAGGAAGTTCCTGTTCACACTTGTAGCCAGTGTCCAGGAAACTGTTTCCCGTGGTTACTTGTAGGCTGCTCTCTGAAGCTGTTAATCCTAGTTCCTTTGCCAGGTTGGCGTCAATGAAGCTTTCATCAGCTCCCGTGTCAATAAAGGCCTCAATCTGGCGCTTGATTCCCACACAGTCTATGGTCACT
This sequence comes from Entomophthora muscae, assembly GCA_014839935.2. Taxonomy (NCBI): domain Eukaryota; kingdom Fungi; phylum Entomophthoromycota; class Entomophthoromycetes; order Entomophthorales; family Entomophthoraceae; genus Entomophthora; species Entomophthora muscae. The sequence goes on from QTSX02001428.1 coordinate 752,963, forward strand.
TGGATGAATTTGTAAGATTGCGCAGAGGTGTTTATTTGTGCTAAGGATACAGGAGGTGTATTCTTCTTAGGGCATGCTCTGGTTAAGTGTCCGTCCTCATGGCAATAGAAACACAGCCCATCTCAATAGTGACATTGTACCTTGTCAGGAGGCATTCCTGGTCAATTGGGCGTCATGGACCTGCCGGCTTGGGCAGGGTACAAGTTCTGTCCTTCTTGGTTTAGACTCAGGCCTTTGCATAGGGGTAGTAGTTCCTCCAGGATCAGTGTAGGCAGGTGGTGCTTCAACAGGTCTTTCATGGCTGAATTAACTCCCTTTCTGAAGATAATGGCAGATAATTCATCTTCAAGTTGGGTGCACGTCTTAAGTTTAAGGAACTTGTTGATATAGGCTTGGATAGGGCAGTTTGCTTGTTGGATTTCTAACATAGAGTTCAGCGCATAGTATCTGGTGTCTTGATCATTGCCAGTGCTCATGGGTTTGGCCTCAAATTTTGAATAGTCAAGGCAAAATTCAACATCTTCAGCAGTGGCTTTCCTGAACCAATCCAGTGTGTCTCCTGATAGCATGGCAGCCACCTCCAAGACTTTCTCAGTGTCACTGGGGTAGGCGTTGGTGTTGGTTTGGAAGTGGAGGCGGAGGACTGGCATGGCTCGGCAAGCTTCTTCTAAGGTGAGTTTGCCCATCTGGGGCATATCCACCTTGGTTGTGTCTGGTTCACTATCACATTTTGCACTTATGACGTTGCTGGATTCTGGGGTTCTGCACCAGGTGCAGGGTCTTTCAATTCTTTGGCGGGTTGGTTTTTCATCCATGAGAATATCAGGGAGGTAATTGCCTTATGGGTGAAATAAGTGACTATCACAAAAAATAGCATACAAGTTGCCCCAAGTGTTAACAACATCTTGGGGCCCAGTTTACTGTGTTTGTAAAAAATTGTCATAATTTCAGGAAGCCAGTCATAGGTAGAGGCATTGGGCGGCTTGGGGTGAGGTGCGGCCAAGCCGGCAGGTAAGGCCCATCATAGAATGGGTGCTAGCTTGATAATGTAAGATACAGATTGCCTGAGTAAGGACCAGGGTCCGGAGTTGGGGACCATGGAATCTGCCAATCCTTTCAAAGTAATGTAGAGTACTCCAAACAGTTGGGTAGAGGTGGTCTTGGCTGCAGCAGTAGGTTCCAGTGGGCAGTCTGGTCTTGGGGTTAATGGTGGAGTCATGGGAACAAAGTACGCTGATAGGTAGTTGTACTTGTCCTTGAACAATAAGGGCAGTATCTTGATCCTCTTTTCTTTGTGTCCTATTTATTTGTTACTTCTAGTCCTTGTTAATGGGTTGGTAATGAGGATGGTTTCCAAGTCGTACTCCAAATAGGCCGGGTTGGGCGGGTATTCAGTAAAGTGCACAGGTCCAAAGGGGGCTCCCAGGGGACGGTATAATGCCTGGGGCAGTTTGGCAGGTTGGTCTCTAGAGGGGGCAGCAACCTGGTTGTCTACTTGGCTGGAATTAAGATAGAAGATCACTAAGACTAGACAGGGTAGAATTTGGTAGAACCAAAGGTTCATAAACTTTATTATCAAAAATGACAATGTGGTCATCACCATACTGCCAGGGTTTTCATACCATGGGACTTTGCTTCTTCAATTTTTGCAGGGTTCAGGTTTTCAGACAAGGCATTGGCAGGGCAAGGATTTTGGCTTAGAGTCTTGAGGGCGGAAGATTCAGGTTGTGCCTGCTCTGGCAAATAGAAGTGACAATGCTTTGTTCTGCCGCCACTGTTCACTATGTCACCTGGGTAGTTCAATTGCACTACCCCTTCTGGATGAAAGACTGGCAGTTGCTGGTGGTCATTGGCAGAGTTAAAAATAGGTTTTGTTTTAACCTCCTTAAGGCAAGCTGCAACTTCTGCATAGGTTCTGATCTTTGGTGGCTCAAGGTTGGCATCAATCTGGCAACTATTTGGGGATTTGTCCTTGGGAGACTGGCAGGCCTTGGAGTAACTTGTCAACTCGGGTTTGCAATTTAGCAAGTGGATGGGTTCCTGTCCACTTTGTGTGACTCAAGTAGTCTTTGGAGGGTCAGGGTTTGATTTCAGGGCTTCCAATGTTGATTTTAAAACTCCAGTGTTTGCTCTTGGCAGGTTGGCAGTAGGTCCTTCCCCAATCTCTGTTAACCAGGTTACATCTTCTTTGTAGGTATGGGTCTTAATTGGCACCAGTTTGGCGGCAGACTGGCAACTATTTAGGGAATCCTCAGTAGTAGGCCGGCGGGCCGCAGAGTAATTTAACAATTTGAGCCTGTGACTTAACGGATTGGCAGGTCCTGGACTGTCCTGGAGGGTTTGATCTGCCTTCAGGGAACTGGGGTTCAACTCTTGGGCTTTCAATACAAGTATTGAAATGTCATTTATGACATGGCATCACAAATTGGCTAATCTCAAGAATATTGAAGATATCCTCAGTGTCCTGAGGGAGACCTTTCTTCACCTTATTTTTGATCCACCCAAAGACCTCCTTGATTGGTTTCAGGAATGGGAAATATGGCAGAAGGAAGAGGAGTCTCATTGGGCAGTCAGCCAGGCAGTGATTGGAGGATGGCTGTTTTTGTTGATGGGGAGGGGAACTCAGACATAACCAGATCCACTTTGTGGAGCCCAACATTATCTAACACAACACTGTTGGTTGTGCTGCTGTAATTAATACGGAGGTATTTTTTCATGGCTTGGAGAAAATTGAGAGAAGTCCTGCTATTGTGGGAACCATTGATCATCTGATATTGGTCCAACCCGCAAGTTTCAGGAATATTCCTGACATAAACCAGATTCTCACCAGAGGGAAATGTTGGAATAGAATGGAGGGATTTTCTGTTAAAAATACCTAATTCAATAGGGATTTTCCTCCTTTAATTGGGGAAAATAAAAGTCCAACAGAGGAAAAAACGGAACTTGATGAGCGCCAGAATAATTTATCACCCAGGTAGGCGCCTGCCACGCCCGCCATCACCCCCTGCCAGCCTCCTGCCCACCCACCTGTCCCCCGCAGCCAGTCGCCCGCCAGCCCACCCACTTGCCCTCTGGGCCCCAGTTGGCTGCCAGCCACCCACCTGAATCCCAGGCCCCACTCCACAGCCAATCAAAAATTCCCATCAACCACAACCAATAAGAAAAGTCCCTGATTGAAGGGCAAGAATTTCAGAATAATTCCTGGCTTTCAGAAGAAGGGAAATTAAGGACTCAGATTTTAAGAACAATTTAAACCAAAACCAAGGGGATTCAGAGGACCAAATCACATGCTTGGGCCCAAACATCAACCCAAACATGACCCTCAGGACAAAAATAGATTCTGAGGGTACCTTGAGTTTTTCTCACCACATGACCTCATGCCCACAAGAATCCATTGGCCCCAGTCAAGAACTTCAAAATCAACAACAGATTGCACAAGAACAAGTGTCTGACCTTCTTCTCAAAAAAAAATTCCCATTCCCATCCTCCAAACTTTTGGGATCTCCTATTCCCTGCTTTCACTCCCACTTGCAAAACTTTGTACAGTGGGGAGCACTATAAATAAAGGATCCCTCCTCAGTGGTAGCTTGTGCTATTATTGAGTTTAATACCCTCAATAAAGCTAATCTTACATATATCCTAAGTCTACTTTAACTAGTTGCCCCTGCCAACCACCTCCAATCCAAGGAAGATAAATCACCTCATCTTCACAGCTGTACTCATAGCTTGCCTTGGGATTAGAGGATATCAACAGGGATCAGAGTTCTTTGGACCTTTGCCCAAAGAATTAGGACAAGACTACTACCATGATCCAGGACAGCTCAACTTGTCCCACACTGGTTCCTGGACTCCCCTGGTATTTCCACACTCCACCATGTCTATTGTGGTGTATACCTCCATGTACTACATGCTGACCTACGTTGCAGGGAGCTTCAGGAGATACAACATCCACGCCAAGTCTTCCGGTGATTGATGACCGTCTACCCAATTGTCACTGCACTGACTGGCTTTAAAATTTGACAACCTCCTATCATACCTGCTGCAAGTAGTACCTACTGTATCTGGGTATTACAGCAAGGACCCAGAAGCACAACCATGGAATAAGTTTGGGAACAGACAGCTGCACAATGGGCTACGCCATCCTTAGACCCCTTCTCAACCCACCCATGCCTAGACCTGAGTGAGGAGGAAAATAACAATTCTTTGATGTAAAAAACTGGACATTGCCAGTCTGCTTAAGAGCCACATAGGTCTCAGCATAAATGTGTCAATCCTCAATTGTTTTTTTGATGTTCTTATTGTACGGTGAAACTCTGAGGACCCTCCACAAGAAGCCTAAATCGACCATTGTTTTGTAGACAAGGGTTTTGGAAACAGAAAGCCCAAACTCTGAGGCCAGCATTGATTGGTCAGCAAGTGAGTCCAGGTGGTAATCCTTGGATGCCCACTGCTTGATTGCATTGATGTGCATGGGTTGAAGTAGGCTGGGCTGCCGCTTAGCCTTGGTGAATTTGGTAATTTGCCCAGTTCACTGTACTTTTTGTTGATGTTGCCAATATATCTGTCTGTGACCCCAAATTGGGAAACAATATCCCAAACTTTCATTCCCCTGTTCAAGCAGTTGAGGAGAGCTTCACACTCACTATCTGTCAACTGACGCCAGCTTCTGATAGATACCACATCATCCTGGCTGGCAGGCTCAACACAGGGGATGCAGACCTTTGTGTAGAAGGTGGGATCATGCTTGGTTGCACTGGCACCATCAATGGTGGCATACAATACAGGTACAGATGGCTCTTAATTAGTGGCCAATGGCTCATAGGACGTGTCAAAAACGCAGGGCAGGAAGTGGCAACTCTTGGATCAAGAGTGCGGGGCTGGGTGACAACTGGGTACACAATGGAGGTGTAAGTAACCCATTGTTACCGGTGACCCTGGTATAAGAGACTTTGGTGGCAGACTTTGAGAGCGCCTTGTGTCTAGGATTCAGGCTGGTTGATTGGGCTTGGGATGAGGGAGGTGGTTAACTGGCTATGACGCCTTGGGAGGCCTGTGTGTTGGCATGACTCCCCTTGAGTTGAGTTCTGGTTCTGTTCTTGGACTCTCTGGGACGCCCTCATGGACGGGCTGCCCCACAGGCCGGTGCAGGAGCAGGTTGGAAATGAGATTGTCTGTCCATAAAAATAAAATAAAAATATATATTATGTTAAATATGTATTTATTGGGATTTATTGGTTTAGTTGTGATTAGTTATTTTCTCTTGATTTAGCCTTGAATAGTAACAGAACTTCTATATCTGTGATTTGAAGTGTATAATATTATATAATTTCTGGGTTTGGATAATTTTAAAGTTTAATCATTTTTATGTCTAAACATGGTTATTGAGATTGAATTTTTAGTTTGATTTTAGTCATGGTGAATGTCAGAAAATCCTGATCTATTAGGGTTGACTGATCTTGTAGGTTGACACTAGACAGGACACAGCCAAACTAAAACAGCTATTCCATAATACAGAGAAACTATAACAAGATTTATGTAGTTTACAAGTCAGAAGACACCTGAGACATTCTGGGTCTCAGGTCACAGAACAATCCAGAAGCTTCTATAATTAGATGCTTGGCATTCTGGATTCCAAATTAAGACACAAACCCAACTCAAAGATTAGAACGGGAAATTACAACATCCTGTTTCACCAAGAAGTGAGACGGAGGACCACCTGTGCAAATTTTGCACATTATACTGGGCACAAGGCAAGGTCGGCTAAAATGGATGTCAACTTAGTTTGCCGTAACTAAGTCAAGGTATATCTAGGCTGAAGAGGAGAAATCAGCAGCCTATAATATTACCTCATCCCAAAACCTTATTCAGGTTTGGGATCCAACTCTGGGGGTGAAACTAGTAGCTTGGTGTCAGGGACCCACTTGGCAGGGAACAAGTTCCCTAGCTGGTGGGCCAAAGCCCCTAAGTTCAATCCTGCTATTACCAATCCAATAGGAACTGTGACCATTGCAAGGTGTCCTAGGTGTCCCAGGTAAGCAAATCTTCCAAACATAGAACTGAACTAACCAAGTAGGTAGTACCCCACCACATACGTCAAGAGGTAAAAGGAGGCGTAAGATCTAACCAGAGCAGGTTTGGTAGAAGGTGGACTAGACAAACAACCATATTGAAATTTACGCCCCCAGTGGCCAGAAGGGTATTTGAACCATCCGTGGGCGAGAGATTCCTTTTGATGGGTGTCATCTGGAGAAGAGTTGTACTGGTCAGTTGTAGGTGTTGGGTTATCCAAGGTTGATACCACTGGCAAGAAGGAAGCTAGAAACCAGAATAAGAATAGAATTCCTCTCATGGCTTCAAAAATGTGTTTATCAGAAGATGAAGGAGTAGCAGGTGTAGAATAAAACCTTTATTGTTGGAACAAAGAGAAATGATAAGAATAGCTCACTTAAATATCCTCACAATGAAGGCTGGGACATTTGAGTGGCATTTTTGAGAATAAGAGGGATTTTCATGGATGTGTGATCAAATTAATACCTTTTCTCAAATACTGATAAAATTGGAACTTAATAATATAAATTGTTACAAGGTTAAAACAGAGGATCCAAGGATAAGCCATAAGGCTGTACATAATTAAGTGGGCTATGTTAAGGTAATTGCTTAAAACTAAGTACGGAGCTTGGCTCAAATATAGACTCAATTGATTCCAGAGGGGCAAGGAAGACAGCTGCAGCCAATAAGAGCGCAAGAAGTAAGTGACGTTGTTAAGTGAATTATTAACATTTTTGAAAACTGGTTCAAAAGCCAGAGAAAAATTTGAATTAATAAGATCAACATAATTAGGTAAACTAAGTTGAATTGTTGATTCAGTATTAATGCTGGGCCCTTCTTTAGGGTTCTGAGTTTGATCCCTGTTAATCTCCTTTTTCAAAAAACAAACTGGCTTTAAAAACATTGTTGTGGTGTTGTTTTGTAAAGAATTTCAGGCCAAGATTGTCAATAAAATTAATGTAGTCAGGGAAAGAATCCCTGACACTTGGGGATGATAGGCTAGCTAGTAAGAGTTGTCCGCAGCTAGACGCCAGTTTGGCCACTAGCTTTCAACTATAAAGGGTCCTTCCAAGATCACTTGGAAGGCAGACAATTAATACCCTTCAACATCACTACTAGTCCAAATGGTAGCGGTGTCAAGTACAGTAAGAGTGACTTATTGATACTTTCAAATTCCTGCCAAACCACCATAGACAGTGTCACGTCTCCAAAGGACCACAGGACTTCCCCATCACTCGGATCAAGCAGCAACAGAACACAGCCTGCTGCAACACCCATCCACACCAATAGGAAGCACATCTGTCTTCTTACAGATTCACATATCCCAACATGCATAATATAAATAATAAAAACTATATCTCTTCTTCCTCAAGATCCAAAAATCTTGACAGTGGAGCTTCTTGATTTGGGTTGGTGTTTCCTAGTGTGCTTACTATACATTAAATTTGGATTCCAGTTCCCGCAATTAATATTTGAGTTTACTAGTGGCATTCAAAAGTGATTTGAAATTTGGTTCTTGGATTTGACAATCCCACAATTTCAAAAAACATAGTAAACTTAATAAAAATGGCTGATGGATTTGAACACTTCAAATCTGATTCCAGTCAATTCATTTTGTCCATTGGAAATGTGCAGTTTGGCTTAAAATTTGCAAAGTGTCTACGAGTTCCTGCATTTTTAAAAATTCAAATAAAAATATAACAAAATCAATTTAATTAAAAAAAGTCATCCTGCAAAAGTGATTCAAAATTTGGACCAAGGATTTTACAATCCTGCATTTTTACTTTCAGGTTCTGAATTTACAGTACTAAAAACTTTTACTGGGTTACAAAAGGAGTGATAGAATTTAAGAATCCTAAACAAAGAAGATAAAACAAAGTATTTAATAATGAACAATTAGTAACTAAAGAAATGTCAATATTGGGATATTCTCCATCAGCCAACTGGTACATGTAACTATTAAAAGATTTGTTAATGAAAAACAATGGATACAACAAGCCTAAGGCTTGTTGTTTTACAACTTCCATTTTTTAACTAGGAAGAAAGAAAAGAAGAAAAACTTAGAACTAATCACTTAAAAATTGAAATTCTTAAAATTAAAATCTGAAGTTTAAAAATTGGTAAAATATTGAAGGGAATAAATCACTTATAATTTCAGCTTAAAAGCCTACTCTTCAGAGCTCTTTATTTATAGAAGCCTTTCCAGTTGGGAATAATAGGCAAAGGAGGGAAAAAACCAAGGACAGGAGAAAACAGGAGAAACTTTGGGAAAACCTGAAGGGGAAAGAGGGAAACAGAAGCCCCGTAAAGACACAGATCTGCAACATGAAGACTGGGAAATGTGACAACAACATAACCAGGAGTTTTGAAAAGGTAAATTGGGAGTTAAAATATTCTAACTTTAAAGTAGAATATATAAGCTAGGAAAATAGCTAGGAAAATAAGGAAGACAACAACGGCAATTCAAAAAGCAAATTGATGTAAAAGAAAGGTAAAGCAACTTATAATACTTAATTATTAACTTTTAAATTAAAATTTCAATATTTTAGAAAATAAGAAAGATTAACTTAATAAAAAAATAAAAAATACAACTAAAGAGCTTGCCCTTTGAGGCAGGGCATGACAACCCCTATATTATTGCCAACCAGGCAGAATTTGTGCTAATCATTGAGTACTTTAAAACTAAGTGGTTGGGGGGTTTCAAGGAGCATGCCATATCAGAAAAGGTAGTGACTCAATCATATGGAAATGCTTCAAGCAGGCAAAAGATGGCCTTATCAAGATCACCACTTCTCTTGAAGGGTGCCATAGTCAATTTGCTATAAAGGTCAGGGTTAAGAAGGTGAAATTTAATAAGATAATGGTGCATCTCAAGACCCAGCAGGCTATCTTTGCCCATCTGTTCAGGATAGACATAGAGAAAAAAGATGACACCCAAGAAAACCAGGGCAGTGAAAAAAGACAATGGGATCTACAAGATGGTCTTTGCCTACTATCCTGAGGATAGAAAGCTTGAACATCATCAGGCCATCCTTGTTGCCCTTTCAACTAACGCCTGAGCCTTATTGCAATAAATAATTGCTGTATTTCTCTTTATTTTCCTTTTGATTTTATTGTTTTGGACTTTTTTAGTATTTAGTTATTATACATGTGTAGTGTAAAGTATATCTCATAGATAGTGTAATTGAAAAGGGCTGTTTTTGGGTACATGTTGACTTTTGGGCTTTACACAGCCTGGTTGCTATTAGTTGATCCTTTTTAATTGCAGATTTGCGATTCTGGGCCTTTTTTAGTCTAGCTAAGATTTTATTTAAAATATACATGTGTTTTTGTTTTCAAGTATGAGCGTCATTGATTGTTGGTTTTTCTTGGGTGTGATGCCGTAGATTGAGATACCTCATATCTACTATTGCTTTTGAGATAGCAAGAATCAAGATGATGTATTGGACTGTTAAGTTAGACCCCATCATCTGGTGGACTGTCTTTGCCTGTCACCACCACTCACACTGACGGAACCGCCAAGGAATCATTGTATCCTGACAACCAGTCATAAATAACATCATTGAAGATAAATTATCGTCTCGTGAATTAGAGCTAGTTAATAATAACTTAATTATATAATATCTAAATTAAAAGGCTTAATTCTATCGGCTCAGATCTTCTGAGACCTTTGATATAATGAAAGCTGGCTTCAGTAGAGATGGACTCCTCAATTTTTACCGCAAAAATATATCCTATCTAAATTCATTCTTTGAATCGCACAATTGAAACTGTGGAATCCTTGGTAGGAGCTTATGATTCGAAACAATTTTAACGAGTCGATGGCTTAAACCCTTAATTGGTTTGTAGCTAGAAGGATCCAGAACATTTTTAAAAATCAACCTACTGATACCATAGGTGTTTCTCTAGCGCTTATTTGATTGGATAAATACATCTTGAATTTAACTTGTGAAAGCTGAGCTTCATTTATTCCCCACATGCTTGCAAGGCTATTGCTTTTTCAACCTTAAACCGAGGCCTTAAATATACTACCGTATTTTATAAATGGGATCCCGTGTCTATTTTGGAAGATTGGCTCGCGATTGCCGCGAAAGAGATATTGAAAAACTTCTTCGCAGCTACGGAGAAGTCCGTGAAATTCATCTTAGAAGCGGCTATGGCTTTGTCGTAAGGCTTGGACTTAACTTTTTCAAATACCAAAAAATAGGAATTTCGTGACTATCGCGATGCTGAAGATGCTATCTATGACCTACACGGTCGTGAATTTTTGGGAGAAAGGTATAACAATTTATACATCTTTACTAATCGCACTTAGACTGATTGTCGAACACGCACGAAGCAGCAGCCGTGGAGCTCGGGAGTAAGTGGTTTAGGATATTTATTAACTCAGAAAGAATCAGACGCCCCCCTCCTCCCGTCCACACTGCTTACCGTCTTATAGTTGAAAATGTGGCTTCTCATGCTTCTTGGCAGGTAACCTTATTTTCTTTCTATAGTGGTTTTTTCGGTTATAGTTTTTTTAGTTAGTATCTTTTATATATTTTTCGTGGAGGTCTAAGACCCACCTTTGTCTTTCCCTCGTAGTTTCTGGCGTCTCTTTGGCCCATGACTTCCTTGAGACAAAGCCAATCTGTTTCCACATAACTTTACGCTCTGTCTCGAGTCCTTTTTGCCCCAGTCCTTTCCAACTCTTCCATTGACATTGACGCTGACCTCTTGCCTTTCTGTCTTGATTTATTCTTCAAGGATCTCAAAGACTTTATGAAAAAAGCTGGAGATGTTGCTTTTGCTGATTGCCATAAAGATAGAGTGGGTGAAGGGTAATTTACCAATTTTTTAGCTTTGCTAACCTGTCCCAGTATTGTAGAATATTATTCTTACGAGGACATGAAATACGCCTTGGAGCGTTTAGATGATGCCGAATTTAGAGGCCACAGAATCAGACTTACTGAGGTAATGTGGTGTTCAATTTTTTTCTTACTCAGTTAGGATCCTGCTGCAGCTTCACATTCCCGCTCCCGCCACTCTGGGACGAGATCTCCATCTCGCTCACCTCGCCGCCGTTCCTCTCGCCGTTCTGCTTCCCCTAGACGCTCCGTTTCACCTCGCCGCTCTCGGAAATACAGCCGTTCTCCTTCACCCAGACGTGCTAAGTCTCCTCGCCGTTCAGCCTCTGGTTCTCGCTCACCCTCCCCTCGTGGGCGCTCCAATAGGACCCCTACTCCTGGTTATGATCGCGCAGCTTCAGGTTCTCCCCGTGAAAGGGTTGAAGGTGAGTCCCGATCCCCCTCCCCAGTTCAGAATCAGGATCGCTCTCCCACTCCTCATAATGAAGATTGAGAGTTAGCTTTTGGGGGTTTTGATAGAGCTATTTTTTAGCACATTGTCCACTTTTAAAATTCATACCCGTTTTAATGGGCCTGATTGCCTTTTTTTCAGTAAATCCTACTTCCTATATAACTATTCTTGCATCTACAAGGCTACTTTCAGGAATTTTTATTGCCCATTTCAAGTACCAACACTATACTTTATTGATATCTTGGATCTGTCTAGTTGAGGAATTAATGCCACAGCATCCCGGTCATTTCAGTGACTTGGATTCCCGATTTGAACTTTTTTTGAGTATTTTCTATTAATACAAGAGATCTCTGTAATTTCAGTATTTCAAAGTTCTCCTTTTTTAATAAGTAATTAATTTATGAAAACCTGTCTAGCAGTGTAGTTTTTTTATATTAGGCATTGTAATTTTAAAAAGAGATTCTCGCAAGCTTCACTCAAGTTTATAATCTTTAAAAAGAATTTCTAAGCCACAAAATTTGAATCGAGACTGTTACAATTCGCAATTTGAATCGAGACTGTTACAATTCGCAATTTGATAGCCAAATGACTCAAAAATTTAATCATGCTTTACCAAATATTTAATCTTAAACAATACAAATTCCTGTTTTTTGTGTCGCAACTGCGGGGTTGACCTCCTGGCAAGGTTTTGTCCAAACAGATCTGTGACTCGTGAACTGACTTCCTAAGACCTGTAGCTAAATGTGGAAGTCAACTCGAATTACTAAATCCAGCAACAAGAACCAGTGTTGATCCCAACTCAATGGACAGCTCAATTTAACGCTTCACTCATTACAAGGATCACACCACCCCCTGACTAATCAAATTGATTGACCATCACAATCTTGTTCCTCATATAATGATTCACTACAACTATATAGTCCATATATCTCAATAAAGATAATTATCTAGTTTTCAATCATTTTCCCCGTGTAACTCTGCTAATGCAGCACAGTTATGACATTTGATAAAGGAATATTTTGTTTTTATGACTCAGGCTTTAGGTTCTAACTTAGATATAGGTGATTCATTACTACAATTGCCTTTAATGTTCAGACTATGGCTATTGTTGTAAAGGTGCTATTCTAGCAGAGTTACAGGAAATGGAGAAGCATTGTTTGGACCGGATAATGTCTTGTTTTAGAATAATAAATTTTTAGTTTTGATTGTGGCTTTTAGGGGAAGGGGTGCCTTTCTATGTGAGGAACTATTCCTAATATAAATGAGCTGTGCTCCTTATTTAAGAGCTATTAGCTGTGGAGTCTCAGCTGGTGCACCCAGCTTGATATATCTTGAATTTAGTCTTGGGCAGATTGAGTCAAGTCACAGGTCTTGCTTGACTTGAAACCTTTCCAGGGGGTCAGCTCTGCCATTTCAACAGTACAATACACCATCTCAAAAACACTATCTCAAATTTTTTTCAAATAAGGTCCTGCTTCACATAAGCAAAGTTAAAAATTATTAAACAGTTATTTTTTACATAGTGATTTAAAATTTGGCAGCTCAAAAAACAGCATCATGGGAGATGCTATCTAGAAAGACAGCATTGGGAATCCATCAATAATACAACTTTTGGCAGCAAGTCTGAGTCTTCCCCTTACTGACTGGAGATAAAGTAGGATACTAATTTGAGACTCCACAAAATAAATCAACCCAAATCAACACACCTTGATAGTACTATCACTCTATATCACAGCCATAAAAACCATTTTTCATATACTGTTTTTATTCCTTATCTTTGATGGATTTTATGAGTGAGGTTTCTACAATAAAATGTTTTAGTAATGATTTTAAACATATTAAAAAGAAGACTTTACACTGTTGTAAAAAAACATCATCTCAAAATCCACTGGGCTTCTAAGCATCCAACAGAAGTAGCGCTCACCAATGCAGCACTGAGAATTAACCTGTTTTTACACATGGTGTGACAGTGCACCATCTAGAATGCCCCATCACAAATCAACTGTTTCCACTTTTCAAAACACAGCTTAAACTTATTTTCAGCCAAGTTAAAAGGGTTGAAAATTCTTTAAAAATTGTTATTTAAATGCAAAAAGATCTCCTCTAAACACCTGGGTACATTTTAGCCTTAGTTATTTAAGTTAGTTTTTGAGCTATAGGATTTTTACCTTTGGTCCAGGTGGGATGACCCCACTGTGGATCTATTGAATCAAAGTAAAAAATATAAAAGCCCCTCAGGTTTCTTCCTAACAGCATCTAGAAAACAGTATCTCAAAATGCCATCTAGAAGTGCAGGTATGGCTAAAGAACATAAATATGAAATTTAATTTTTTATTATAAGCAAAGATATGAAAACTTTGTGTCAAGATTGGCAATTCTGGCAGTCTTGACACAAATATAGCTATTGCATGATTGCCAACATTCCTAAATTGTCTCACTTCCAGAATACCTTCCGTATTTCCTCCCAAGCATTTGGAAATACACTGATCCTCTGTAAGGGATTGCATCCCTTTCACAAATTCAACATCAAAAACTGCACAAAATATTGAATATGGTGAGACCAAAATAGCATTTTTAAATGCGAAACCAAGTAATATGATGGATAATAAATTGATTAATGAGTTCAGATCAAATACACATTTAAATTTGGTTAACAAATGCTCTATTGTGCGTAAAATCAAAAGCGAAAATTGAAAACAAAAGCTTTAAGCAGTTCAAAAACATAAATTCTATTATAAATTCAAAAAACCAAGCTACAGATGAAGGATCCAACAACAGAAATAAAAGAGTGTTTACAATGAGCTCCAAAAACCCCAAATTAGCCAACCAAACAAAAATTAAATGCTCAAATCCACACCAACAATATTCAGAGGAACCAGCCAGCCAATCAGTTGAGTCAAATCAACCAGGACAAGGAAGCACCATTCATCCAGATCCAAAAGACAACCACAACCACAGAGCAGAAGAATACTGCCAGGCAATAACCCAAATTAATTCTTCTTGCATTGCAGGCTGCAGACCTGTAAAGCAATACTTTCCAAACTTACAATTGCAGGATAGCCTGGTAACTACTATGTTCCTTTCCCCAATTCACTTCAGTATTTAAACTGAATATTTTCCCTTGAGCAAATTGCTCCAACAATTTCTTATTCCTATCAACCTAAAAAATCTATATTTTCAAACATCTAAACTTGATTAGTAGATTCAAAAGGTTCCCTCCTTCAAACAACATGAAGTTCATATTTCTTGCATGGGCTTTTTGTCTATTAATCAGTTATGGGCGTGCCAATGTGAACTTTGAAACTCCTGAACCAACTCCCACAGATAAATCAGAAGATTCAATTTGGTATTATTTTGGTCCACACTGTTGCCATACTCCATACATAGAAACAGCATTATTCCCTCCTATAATACATCCCAAGGCCCCCTGGTTGGTCTTGGGGTACACCAGCGTCTATTACCTGTTAAACCACTTTACTCCCTTTTGGGGAGATTCTGCTTATTTGGTCATCTCTTGCACATGTTAATGATAGGAATTCCAGTAGGGTCCACTCTGGTCAAATTCAACTTGGGAGCTCTCCTTCATTCAATTGGAGAGAGACTTACCAATGAGTCAATCCCTGACATCTTCTTTATGGTCTACAATTTCCTTATAAGGCTATCAACCAATATTCAATAAAATTATCATTTCTTCCCTCTATCTTGCTTTCTAACAGAGTCACCTTGTCAGTCCTAACTCCAAAAACACCATCCTAAAATAAATTTGAGATGGCGCAAATTGAGATGGTGTTTTTGAGATGATATGTTCTATTGTAAGAATAGCTCACAATTTTCACAAGTGGATCTGGTACCAATTGAGTGCACTATCAGATGATAGTGTGACAGGGTATGCAACCCTCCAAAAATAATATTTTATATTTATATGATCTCTTCATTTTTCTTATTAATAAATAAAAATTTCTTGCTGCAAACATATATATATTAATTTTTTTAAAATGATTTAATGAAAAATTCTTGTTTTGATTATTGTTAAGTGTATAGATTCATGAAAAGCCTGTATTATCTATTAAATACATAATCAAAACTTTATTTAAAGAGATTACTATTAAAGAGGAATATTCACAAATTGTGTATTTGGTTGATTAGTCTACAAAGAAAGGCGGCAAAGGTGGTACTGATTCAAGCCGTGATTATCAAAGGTCTATATATTTTTTTAGGTTTTTTGTTGAAACTGGTCTCATACATTATAAGATAATATCTGATTTAATCTTTAAAATAAACAAAAAATAAAAAATTATTGTTATCTTTATTCATGTTTATTTGATTTTTTATTTATTAAATTAGTAACATCATATTCTGCTTTAAAAAGTTGATATTATAAAAATATATAAGAATATTATATAAATAGTTAAAATCATTTGGAAACATAAAATTTAATCAATGAATGATGTTTTAGTTTTATTATGATAAATAATATCATCCAAGCTATTAATAGGTTAGTTATAATAAATATTGTGCTTTTAATTATAATCAATAAACAAAGTATATAACTTTAAATAGTTAAATAAAACCAAGCAAAAATGGATTTGTTTGATTGTATTTGAGGCAAGTGCTTTAGGATGAATGACTTGGAGTGCTTGTAGAAAGCTGCTACCAGTTCAGGTTGCATTGAGAATTGGCTGACTTCCATAAATTTGAAAATATATTCAGGATCCAAAGACAGGCCCTGTTTAAATTTAGGCTTAATCCATCCAAAACCCTCTTTAATTGAATTATTAACTGAGAAATAGGATGTGAGGAAAATGAATCTCATTAGACAATTCAATAGACACTTGCTGGCTGTGTGAATACTTTTTGTTAACAAGTAGAAATTTGTATACAGCCAAGTCCACTTTATGCAGACTCACATTATCAAACACCACAGTTTTGGTGGTGCAAAAATAGTTGATCCAGATATATTTATTAAAAACTTGGTAAAGTTGGGGAGTATTATGATATTATGTAGACCTTTAATCATCTGGGATTGATTCAAATCACAGGGACTATAAGTGTAATCATAAGATATGTTTGGGATCTGAAGGTAGCACAATGTCTACACATCCTTTGAACTCTTCTCAACCCACCCATGTTTAACTCTGAATGAGAAGAAGAATGAATATTCATCTATATAAAATAACTGTAAATTTTGGTCTCCTTTAGGGCAAGATAAGTTTTAGCATAGATGAGCCACTCCTCAATTGTCTTCTCACTGTTTCTGTTGTATAGAGAAATACCCAATACTTTTCATGAAAAGCCCAAATCAACCATGACTTTTTATACAAGTGTTTTGAAACAGAAATACCAAATTTTGTAGCCAGCATTGATTGGGAAGTGAGAGAAATCTAGGTGGTAATCTTTGGCTACCCACTGTCTTATTAAGTCAATATCCATAGGATGTAGGAGTTTTGGCTGAAGCTTGGCCTTGGTGGATTTAGAAATTTAACCAGTGTCACTGTATTTAGTGTTGAGACTTCTAATGTACCTGTCTGTGACACCAAACTGGGAAAAAATATAAAAAAAGCCATTCCTTTGTTTAGGCAATTGAGGAGAGCTTCACACTCACTATCCAACAACTGACACCTGCCCTTGGTGGATACCGCAAAATCCAAGAAATCAGGATCAACACACAGAATGGGGACCTTTGTGTAGAACACAGTATCACTAGTTCTTTAAGTGGCGCCATCAAAGTTGAATACACAACAGGCACAGATGGCTCTTCATTGATGATCAATGGCTCATAGAAAGTATCAAAACACAGGGGCATAAATTGGCCACTCTGGCGTCCAGAGTGCAGGCTGTGTTATAACTAAGTACACAGTGAAGATATATATAACCTCATTGTTCCTGATGACCCTGGTATGAGAGAC
Organism: Entomophthora muscae; assembly: GCA_014839935.2. NCBI lineage: Eukaryota > Fungi > Entomophthoromycota > Entomophthoromycetes > Entomophthorales > Entomophthoraceae > Entomophthora > Entomophthora muscae. Next base: position 770,215 of record QTSX02001428.1, read on the forward strand.
TTTGATGGCAGTCTGTAAGAGTGGCTTATGTCTAGGATTCAAGCTGCTGTTTTTGTCTTGTAATGAAGGAGGTGATTAGCTGGCACTGACACTGACGCCTTGGGAGACCTGTGTATCAATATTGACTTCCTCAATTTGTGCTCTATGTAAAGTTACACTTCCCCCTTGGGCCTCTACTCCAATTCTCACCAAATGCTTGGGGATCTCTGCCAAATTATGCCTGGATGTTTATCCAAAGATTTACTAAAAAACCCAAGAAAGGTCCCCACACTATTACTTGCAGAATATGTTTGAAGATTCCCCCACCTAACCCATCCAAGAGACACCTCTGGTTAAATATCATGTGCAAGAGCAGCTGGGAGAAGTGGTAAATGCATCTGAGACAGGCTCCTCAATTTTAGTTGAGTCAGTCTTTCCTTCAATTTTGCCTTTTGAATTTGTCCAGATTTGCCTACCTCAAGATGCACCCATATTTCCTCATATCATTGGTCAATTAGTTTTGATATTCAACTTTCCACTCAATTTCCATCCCCTCCCTTTAAATGAATGCAAGAGGTTTAAAAGAGCTTGCTAAATCATTCTCTAACCTAATAAAGTTTGGAATTTGTTAGTAGTTCTGGCCATTTGTTTTTGTTTATTGCTTTGAGTATTCAGTTGATTCCTTCCCCCTCCTTTGGCCTCCCAGGGATTTTTAGTGGTAATATTTTGGTTGTTGCTGAAACCACAATTTAGTTGTGTTTGAGAGGTAGGTTTTATTTCTCCCTAATCTGCTCTCCAATTCTCACATTCTAGGTCTATTATCGATCCCTCTGGGGCGTCCTCTTAGACAGGCTGCTCTATGGGCTGTTAAAGGAGCTGGTTGGGTGCTTTGTTGTTTGTTCATAAGATAAAACATATATTTTATATTAAATATGTGCTTTATTTAGATTTTTAGTTTAGTTTTGGGTTGTTGTTTACTCTTTGTTTAGCCTTGAATAGTAACAGAGTTCTATATACGTGGTTTCAAGCATATAGTATTTTACTAGAGCCTATTTTAGAAAATTTTACATTTTAATTGATTTTTATGTCTAAACCTGGTTATCAAGATTGAATTTTTTATTTGATTTTAGTCATAGGGGAGCTTCTCAATTTGGGTTAGTGTTTCCTAGAGTTCTTAACATGTATTCAAATTTGATTTCAAATCCCGTAATTTTCATTTGAGTTTACTAGTAGCTTACATTAATCATTTGAAATTTGATTCTTGGATTTGAAAATAAAGAAATCTAAAAATATAGTAAGATTAATGAAAATGTTTGGTAGATTTTAACTCTTAAAATATGATTCTATTCATTTCATTTTGTTTACTTGGAATATACAGTCATGACTTGAACTTGCAAAGTGTCTAAAAAATCCCAAAATTTTGTATAATTCAAAAAATGCCAAAAAGCAACATAATTAAAAAAGCCAAATCACATCTTAGATTGCCAATCATGTATTTTGGGTTTGAAAATCCCACATTTTGCCCAGCATGCTCAAAATATACAATCTTTCTAACAGGTATGACTAGCAGCTTCAATTTCTTTCTGCAGACCACTAATGATTCTCTTTTTCATCACTTAACACAAATTTGTGTACAGCTTTCTGGTTTTATAATCTTCTAGCATAGTATTGAGATTTTCCTGGTATATATATCAGTTGCCAACTTTTGTTATGTGGTGTAATAATTTACAACCACTGGGAAAGAAGATAAAAAACCCAATACATCTATAAAAAATTGAACCACATTTGTATATTTTAGATTAGACATTTCCCCCAAAAAATCATGGAAAATGACAGATATCTTGGCATATGTCAGGAAGATGATGTCACTGCGTGTTTGAATTGCCCTCTCTTTGGTAAAATTGATAATAATGGAATCATAGGGTCAGTGTCCAACAAAATGGGCCCATCAAGAACTTGCTTGATCAAGATTCTTGCGGCAACCACAACTCTGTGCATCCACAAATTGACTGTTCTATTTTAATTGTGAAAATGTCACATAGTCCCAGTTGGAGGTGCACCTGGACCAGGGGCATCCAGGGATCACATTCCATAATGGCCATCAAGAGAGGGTGGGCTTTTTCCCCCTTCAGTTAATATACAGACCCAATCAATATCTTCTTTGGAGGGGGACCACAGTTGGCATGAGTGTGCAGGATTGCTGCCACAGTGGATTGTGCAAACCCCATCATGGTTGCTATTTTCCCAAGGGGCATAAGCATCCCTTGTTTTTCAATCATTCCTAGAACAATTTCAGGGGTGATAATATTTTTCTGCATCCTTCAGGCTGATTGGCTGGAGAAGAAATGTGTCTGTCTTGAGACCCAAATAATGCCATCTGATTGGCTGTTTCTGTATTCCCACTTCTCTGAGTTATATATTGTCTTGATTAAATGCTGCCCAGTGCTGGTGTGCAAATTGGATTTCAGTTGGCATATGCATGTGTGTGGTGAGCAAAAAAGGATCATCCTAGAGGTTAAAGGGGAGATAGCATACTTCTGGGTATTGTTATAGGCAGGATTAGTGGATTGAAAGTTGGTAGTAGAGTGGCTACTAGTTCTCAGACCTGTTGTACTCCTGTTCAATTTCACTGAAACCAGGAAATGTCCCAATGGTTTAGTTGTTAGAAAAAGAAGATATATTAATATTTTAATATTAATAAACTCAATAATAGGAGTGTGTTGCAACTGAACTAATGATAGTTTAGTATTTGATTGGGGAAGACAACAGTCCAATAGAAAGGACAATAATGAATAAGAATAAGATGTTGTTTATTGTAGGATATTGTTATTAATATACCATATGGGGAAAGCCACAAGGCCACAAGGGGGTGGCATAGTGGGATGTTCCATGTAGGGTTTGGAACCGAGGAATAACTTGTGCTGGATCAGCAGGTAAAATTGATAGCACTCCTAATTAGGAGAAAGTGCCTGCAGTTTGACATTATAATCAGATTGATTCATGTTTTTAGACACATCAAGGGGCAACTTATTGAGCGCCCCCTGTGTATTGTAAGATATGTTAGCAGGCAAGTCTGGAAACTTGGTTGCAACTTCCCTCCTTCCCCCTGCTTGTTGTCAGACACCAGGATTGGAGTCTGCGGAAGATCTGGGAAGGACTGCACAAACAACCTTTATGTGGGGATCGCACAGCAGGGGCGCAAGCAATAATGGTGAAGCTTTTTGGTGTTTCCTTTGGCATCTTCAAGTTGGTAGGTGTGGTTATCATAGACCGCGGATATCATAAAGGGTCCCAAGTGGTTGGGTTCAAACTTAGCTGAATTGGGTTTGAGGGCGTAAATGGGGTCACCTACAGCGTATCTTGCCTCAAGGTGCTTTGTCCCCCCTCAATCTGTTTGTGTTTGATGTCTTGAGCTTTGGCACGCCACTGGCTCAGGGAGAGGGTAGTTGTCAGGGGAGGTTTTCCGGGAACCATGTATTGTAATTTCCCTTCTTCTACCCCTGGCAAGCTGTTAGGGGTCCCAAAGGCCAGGGTGCTGGGACTGAACCCAGTGCCCCTATTAATTCTTTCACGTAAGAGGAGCAGAGTGGGCAGGTGTTCAGTCCACAAAGTGTTAGGGTGCTCTTGTGAGAGCTTGGCAATCAGTTGGATCAACAAATGACCATTCAGCTGCTCTACGCGCCCATTGGTTTGGGGGTGGATAGGGCAGTTATAACTATTTTTTGGAGGGCATTCTTGGCGCAGTACACCTTCATGACATGCCCAAAAAGTTTGGGGCCCCCATATGTGATAAAGTGTTTGGGTAGCCCAAAGAAGGCCACAATTTCCTTGCTAATGAAGTGGGTCATGGTGGTGGCAGTGTGGTTAGTTGTTGCCCATGCTACTGGCCAGCAGGTGAAGTAGTCAATGGCTGTGATGATGTACTTCTTCCCAAGTTGGTCTTTGGGGAGAGGCCCAACAATGTCAAGGGCCCATTGTTCAAAGGGTTCCATGGCCTTAATGGACAGGAAAGACTTGGGGTGCAGGTTTAGACATGTTCTTTTTGCACAACACACATGTTTCAAGGGCAACAGCGCCCATGTTGACACTTTGTTGACATGGCCACTGTCAACTCAAAACTTTAAATCTCCTATGTTTTTTGCTAGTCGCGCTAGCTTAATTCTTTTTTTAAAGTGTTCAGGGGTGCAAACCCAGAAAACACGACAAAATTGTGGCCATCTCAACACAATTTAATATTAAGCTTAATAAAAAACTCAATTTAACCTGATTTTTCCTTTATGTTTACTAATACAAATTAGTTTATTTTTTATTTGATTTCATGACATAAAAGTGTCAATGTTGACACTTTTTAAGCCAAACTTATTTTTAATAACAAAACTGAAGCATCTACAGTAAAAAAATAAGTGCACATTTAAAAATATTTTTTTATTGAATTATTATATTGAAAAACACAGTGCACATATATTTGATTGTTGGAATGTTCATGTTATATATACTTATGCGGCACTTATTACGGCTTTAATATATTAAGTGGATTGGATGCTAACGGTGATCCAATAATTTAAGCGTGATTTAATATGTAAGTTACTATAGAATTTATTATTAAAAATAATGTCAACACTTGTAAATATTGTTTATTTTCTTGTGATCACCCCCAGGGTGGAGTTAAGCAAATTAGAGTGGCGTAATTAAGCCTAGATTAATATGCCACCTCATATAAAGAATGTCGTAAGTGACGTTGTCGACACTTTACCCTTTTCAATACTTGAATACAACTTCTTAACAACTTCATATAAGCGCAATGGTAAAATATCATATTCCCACTACCCAAATATAATTTTTAATAAAAAATAAAAAACCTTGATACTTTTTTAACTTATTTTTATATGTTTTTTTTTTAATTTCTATATGTGAACAAAAATACACAGGAAACAGTTAATTTTTTGCTAGCCCGCGTAAATTTAATTAAGTGTACTATGTTTTTTCATAGTAAATTTTCAAAATAATTTCAACAGTGAGAATGTTTTCAAAAATAATGTCTAAATTTTTTGTAATTGACAGTGAGAATTCAGCTTTTTTTACTAATTGTCAATCATAATGTCAACACTTTTCACTTCTCACATATAAAACTTTATGTTTTAAATAATAAAAACTTCTCATTTTTTGATATGTTGTATTTTTGACTTTGTTCTTTCATATTTTTCAATTTTTAAAATAAAATCTATATCTAAATATAATAATTTTACATATTTCTATCAACTTTTATCTTGTTATTTATAACTTTAATAAAATAAAAACTATACAAATAATTTTTAACATTTAAATGCCAATAAAAACCATCTAAGATTTACTTTTTGTATATTATGCTTTTTAAGTTGTTTTGTTTGTTTTTTTACATACTTTGCTTTATTTTAAACCATTTTACTTATTATTTTAGGACAAGAACACCTCTAAGCAGCCAAAGGGTACCAAGCATCCCTCCAAGCCCACCAAAGCCACCAAGAAGAAGCCTGTCTTGTCAAAGAAGGCCACCCCCAAACCATCCCCCAAGCCCTCCCCTGAGACCTCTCCTGAGAAGAGCCCTGCTCATTCCACTGGGGGAAAGGAAACTGATGGCTCTCTTACAGAGCACAGTTTTTATAACCCGGCTTCTGACGAGGAGCCAACCAAGAAGAAGCGCTCAGCCCAAAAGTCCCCACCCAAGGATAAGTCTCCTGCACATGATGAGCACCACAACAAGCCTCCTTATGCTTCCCCACCCCCGCCAAACTCTCCCCCTTCAAGCTCATCTGGGGATGATTTGAAGCCCTGCCCCAATTACTTCCCTGGCTTCCGCCATGCTCCTGCTGGCCCTTGGGACCCTCTGTTGGCCCACAACATCTGCAACGTTGATAGCAAGTTCAAGGTTCCTTCCACCCTACCCAAGTTTTTCCCCATCATGAGTGTTAAAGGTGGACCAACCATGGTGGTCAATGGATACATCTTCTCATGCAACAATGCCAACCAGGGCTTTAAGAGCCGCCATTACACCTGTGAGGACCGCTCCTGTCCAGTGCGGCTCAACACTGAGCGCTGGGACCTGGTCCAAACCATAAAGGGCAAGCATACCTGCATCATGCCCAACACTACCATCTCCCGCCTCCTGAAGTGATATCTGGTGCAGATTATGCCCACTTCCAAAGATCTTTCTGCCACCCAGCTGGCTGTGCTTGCTTGCAAGTACCTCTCCCCAACCAACTTGAAGAAGGTTCCAACTCACATTCAGTTGGTCAAGTTTGTGAGTGATAGGCGTCAAGCCTCAAACCCCTTGGCCAAGAGTGCCACCAACATCAAGGACCTGGTCCTCACTGATGCCCTCAAGAAGACAGAGGATGGTGAGATGTTCCTGCTCCATGACAATGGGAAGGAAGTGGAGGATAGGATTGTAGCCTACGCCACAACCCATAACCTGGAGCAGCTGAACACTGCTACCACCTGGCTGTGCAATGGCACAGTTGCTACTTGCCCCCTCTCTTCAAGCAGCTTTGGGTCTTGCATGGGCAGTTCAATGACCAGGTCATCCCTCTTGTGTTCTTTCTCCTTCCTGGTGCCAAGACGGAGGTCAATGCCAGAGCTTTCAAGATTGTCTGGGATGCTTTGAGCTCCCTTCCTGTCAACCAGCTCCCCCTCCCACCCACACCACAAGGGCAAATCCCTCCTCTTCTGAGAAGGATGAGTCAACCCTAGCCGCTGAGCAGCTAGCTCATGCGCGCTCACTTGGGCCAAAGGTTATAATAATGGACTTTGAGCAGGCTCAGTTCAGAGCCTTCCAGGCCACCTTCAATGGAGAAGTCCAGGGCTGCTTCTTCCATTTTTGGTAGGCCCTTGTCAAGAATCTAAAGAGTGAGAAGGACCTTTTTGATAAGTATCTTAACAATGGTAAGGGTAAGTGCCGCTTTGCCCTGACTCAGTTTGCTGCCTTGGCTTTTGTGCGCCCGGAGCATACTGGGCTTGGCTTTGAGGCCCTCCAGGAGGATGCTTATATCAAAAAGCACTCCACCATCTTTGAAGGCTACCTGTAGTACTTTGAGCGGCAATGGGTGGGCAAGAAGGTGACTTCCTGGAGAGGTAAGAGTGGGGCCACTGCCCCTTGGAACTGTCAAGGCACCTGCCTCATGGGGGAGATGAAGACCACCTCTAGCCTTGAGGTTTGGCACAAGCACTTGAAGACCAAGTTTGGGACTAACCCCAAGTTCAACAAGTTCTTCCAGAAGCTGCAGGAGGAGCAGGCCCGGACTGTCTCCAAGTTCTGCAACCTGGCCAACCAGGTGGCCCCCAAGAAGAGGAAGTCTAAGGACCAGGACTACCAGGAGGACGTGCAGAAGGTAGTAAAGAAAAAGTACAAGGTGGCGGAGATCAAGAAGTACCTTGAGGACATTGCAACTGCTCTTGCTGGTGGCTTTAATTAGCCAAATAAACTTTGCTTTGCTTTGCCTATATATTTTTTACTTTTAAACTTTTAATTTTTTGGATAGTACTAATTTTTTTTAGGTATAAATGGTAAGTTTCAGATACATTTTCAATGTGGTTTTGTGAGAAATATCTTATATTTTGTTAATTTATCTTTAAGCTATGAGATAATTTCAGTTATGCTTATATAAAGTATAACAAATTAAAATTAGAATTTTCTTATATTTTGTAGTTATTATGATATATAAAATATCTTTATTTTTGGTTCATTGGAATTTTAATTTATATGGGAATAAAAAATAATTTTTATAATAAAGAGTGTAATTTACATAGTAAACTGAAAAATAGTTGCTTATATCTTCTTATTCTTATTACTTATGGTATTTTTTTATTGCATTTTTGAACTCTCTGGGGTCATTTTTAGTATAATAAAGTAATTTAAAATTTTTTTTTATATTAAAAATGTTCAGAGTAAAGTGTGCCGTTAATTAAAAAAGTGTCAACATCCAGGAAACGACATTAAGTAAAACCGGGTCATCACTTTACTATAGTGTCAACATTAAAAGTGTTGACATGGCCACTGTTGACATTTTTAGTGTCAACATGGGCGCTGTTGCCGTTTCAAGGAGGTCCAAGATGTCTTGGCGCATACAAGGCCACCAAACCTTACACTTCATGATCTTGAAGAGGTTACATCCTATGATGTGACCCAAGGTACAGTGGTAGTGTAGTATGGTATCTCCTCACTATGTGGTGGAAATATAAGGTGTCTTCTCCCCTGTCTCTGTCTGGCAGCAGACGTTGCCAGTATTTGTGGTGAACTGGCTTTTGTTGTCCTTCAGTTTGTAAATAGTTACAGAATTAAGGCCTTTGTAACAGGTAGCCTCAGGATGTAGATAGAGCATGGGCCAGTCTGCATCCAAGCCGTTATCTCCTGTGATGGACACTACATAGAGTCTGGAGAGGGTGTTGGCTGTGATAAGTTCCTTCCCAGGTTTTATTTGATGCACAACTGATAGGGGGACAGGATCTTGACCCAGACTGCTTTACCTTGCATTAAGTGTGACTGAGTGTTAAAGTACTGAAGTAACTTGTGACCTATCAGGACACAGGAGGAAAGGTGGTGCCCTCCAGGTAACAACATCATTTCTTAATGCAGTGCACAATTGCCACTAACTCTTTGTCATGTATGGGATAGTGTTGCTCTGAGTTGGTAAGCTTCCTGGATTTGTAGGCCACAGGGAGAAAGACACCTTTTTTGGTTTCTACCCTTAGTATACCTCCTATGACTCTGTCAGAGGCATCAGTCTCAAGTTTGTACTGGAAGTTTCAATTGGGGAATTGTAGTACAGGTGCATTTGTAAGCTTTTGCTTCAGCATCACAAAGGCTTGATATCTGGCAGGTGTCCAGTGGAAGCGCTGTTTTGTGTTTAAGAGTTCAGTGAGGGGTGCAATTAGTTTTCCGCAGTAGGGGATGGACTTTTGTATAAGGCAACCATGCCTAATAATGTACACACCTGATCCACATTGGTGGGGGGTGGCATTATTGTGATTGCCTTAATCTTGGAAGGTTTAGGCTTTATCCCTTGGGCAGAAATGATGTGTCTAAGGGGCAAGAGGTCTGACCAGAGGAACTTGCATTTGGAAGGCTTGGTCTTTAACTGGTGTTTAAAAAGGGTGTCAAGGACAGCACAAAGGTGTTGGAGATGTGTGGTCTGATCTTGACTGAAGACAATAATATTTTCAAGGTACACATTAATACATTTTTCAATTAGATCTTCAAAGACTTTGTTCATTAACATGGCAAAGGTGGAGGGAGCGTTGGTCATTCCAAAGTTCATGACCTGACACTCAAACAACCTGTAGTGTGTCAGAAGGCAGTTTTTGCCTTTTCCTCTGGTACAATGCAGACCTGGTTGTACCCTGCAGTGAGATCAATATTACTGAAGACCTTCACACCTGCAAGTGTGTCAAACAGGTTGTTGATTTGCAGTAAAGGGGATTTGTTATTGACTTTCACCTTGTTTAAGGTGCAATAATTGGTTATCAGACAAAGAGATATGTCCTTCTTTGCTCCAAAGAAGACTGCAGCCCCATATGGTGAGAGGGAGGTGTGACGGTCCACATGTTTGATGGTTTGCAGGAAGGGCTTATGTTGGCCAAGTGGAAGTTAAATGACTTTTGTTGCAGGTAGAGGCCTAGTAGGGAATAATGGCTACTAGGGAAGGTAAGGCCTGGCTAGTAGGTAACAAAGGACTACTAGAGGAAGATGATGTCCCCACCTGGCAGGAGATATTGGCTGATGTGGGCTAGAGGTCCTCGCCCAGCAGGGAACTGTGACCGCTAGGAGTGAGGAATGAGATAGCTCAGCAGGGAACTTTAGCTGCTTGGGCTGGTGAGTGGTCCAGCATGGTGGGTCCCGTGTGCTACTCAGGCTGGATGTTGTTTAGACCATGGCAGGTAACACGGGCTGCCAGGGTAGGAAAGTGTGCCAGCATGGTAGGTAATTTGGCTATCAGGGCTGAAGAATGTTGGACCCCTGGTGGGTAACACAGGCTGCCAGGGAGGAGAGGAGCTTTGAGAGCTCTAGATACCCTGATACACTTACAAAAGGTCTGTGAGCAAGCACTCTACCTAACGGACTGATAGGGTGTCCTTGTCTATTTTTCCATGGGAGCTTTGTGGAGATTCCAAAGTGAGCATTAGAGGGCATGGATATGCCCAGGGGGTATGCTAAGGTGATTGCTTGGTGAAGCAGCTGCAGAACTAGGTGTGATCAGGCCTTTGGGAAGTAAAGCTGATTAATTTGCAACTGAAAGCTTTGACTTAATTACCTGGGTGAGTAAAGACAACTAAATAGACTTAATTGATCTATGATTTGATGGCCTAAGTGGATTTCCACTTGCAAGGACCCAGTTAAACATCAGTTCAATGTAGGCTCATTCCTGGGTCTACAGCTTCTGATAACTGGGACTGAGATTTGGAACCAAGGTGGTTCATAGTGTGGGATCAAAAGTGAAGACTAGTAAGACGGACTGTATGATCACAGTGAAGACTAGTTGAGGGACTGTTGGTTCATGTTGAAGTTTGGAACCAGAATGGATTGGCCAAAGGACTAGAAGATCATGATGCAGAATTAGCTGATCATGATGAAGTATTGGACAAAGGACTAGAAGATCATGATGCAGGATTAGCTGATCATGATGAAGGATTGGCTAAAGGACTACAGGAACATGAGGCAGGATTAGCTGAAGGACTATAAGATCATGAGGAGGATTAGTTGATGGACTAGCTGTCAGGAATATTCCAGACATAAATAAAATTATTAGCAAGGAACAATGTTGGGGAAGAAAAAAAGATTATCCAGTCAGAGAGGCAAAATTTAACAAGTACTTTCCCCCTTTAATTGGGGGAAATAAAAATCAAATAAAAGACAAAACAGAATTTAAAGGACGCCAAAACAATTTAACATCCAAGCAGGTGCCTGCTGCAACTGCACAGGCGCCCACCATGCCCGCCAGCACCCTCCACCAGCCTCCTGCTGACTCCCTGCCTGCCAGCCACCCACGCACCCTGCCAGCCGCCTGCAAGCCTGCTGCCAGGCTCCCACCCGCTTGCTTGCCCCCTGTCTGCCTCCCAGCCGCCAGCCAGGCCCCTGTTGGCCACCCACTTGCCTGCTGCCACCCCCCAGCCCACCCACCTGCTCCCGGGTCCCCAGTTGGCTGCCAGCTGCCCACCTGGGACCCAGTCCCAATCCCACACCCAATCAAATGTCCCCACCACAGGCAGCCAATCAAAAAAGTCCTTTCCCTGCAAGGGCAAAATAATGAATAATTCTTGCCCTTCAGAAGAAGGGCAAATGCAGTCTCAGGTGCTGTGGAATATTCTGAACCCCCAGAAGATGGGAAAATTCAGTTTCAAAAATTGAAGAACAATTTATCTACAGACCAATGGGCTCCAAGGAACCAAATCACATGCTTGGGTCCAGACCCCAGTCAGATTGAGCCTCCCAAGACTAAAATAGAGTTTGAAATTCCATGAGCTTTCAGCATCACCTGACTCCACTTCCAGGGGAAACCATTGGCTCCAGACAAGAATGCCCAAAACCCCAACAGATTGTAAGGGAACAAGGATTTGACCACCTGCCCAAACCCCAATTCCCAATCACCTTGTCCAAACTTTTGGGTTCCCCAATCCCTTGTTTCCATTCCCACTTGTAAAGTTTTGCAAGTGGAAAGGACTATAAATAGGGACCCCCCTCAGTAATAGCTTGTGCTATTATTGAGATTAATACCCTCAATAAAGTGAAATCTTACTTAAAAACAGACTTAAGTCAACTTTAATAGTTAAGCCCCAGCCAAAACCCCTCCAATCCAAGGAAGAATATCCACCTCATCTTTACAGCTGTGCTCAAAGCTTGCCTTGGGATTGGGGGCTACCAACAGGGATTGGAGTTCTTTGGGCCCTCACCAGAAGGGCTAGGTCATGACCCTCACTTTGACCCAGGATAACTCAACTCCTTGCACACTGGTCCCTGGCCTCCCCTGGTGTCCCTGCACTCCACGCTGTCTATTGCGGTGTACACCACTCTGTACTATGTCTTAACCTATTTTTCTGGAAGCTTTGGAAGATACAACGTCCACACTAAAGTCTTCTGCTAGTTAATGACCATATACCCAATACTCACTGCCTTGAATGGGTTCTAATTTGTCAACCTCCTGCCACATATACTGCAATTAGTACCTACCATCTCTGGGTATTACACTAGCTGATAGATAGAGAAGAACTAGCTGAAGAACCAGAAGATCATGGTGCATGACTAGCTGAGGAACTGAATTTTAGCTAAGAAGGACTAGCATAAGTGAATGAAGGAGCTAGGATGCTTGTTTTGGACTCTTGAAAAAGTAGATGTTTATAAGAAAGAAGCAGTAAAAGAATTAATTAATGCTGCCAAAAGATATGATATAAAGATGGAATTAATTATCATATAATTAAAAATAATTAAAAATAAAGAAAAATAAGAAATAAGTTACAGTGTTTGAACTTTAGATTTATTGGAAGTTGATTGAGTGGAATGGTGCCTGAATAATAGACCAGTTAACACTTTGGTGCACAAAGAGCTGTCAATTTGAGCGGTTTGAGTAGTGGAAATTGATTTCCTAGTTGAATCCCAGTGGAACTTCAGAAATAGTCTAGTTTTGTGCTCTGCACTCATTGGTTGGGTTCTGGAAGGTTTACTGATGAATATGATTGGTTCAAAGCCAAAAGCTTAAAATATAAGCAAGAAAACAGTGAATTAATATTTTAAGCTTTTGAGAAAGTAAGTATGTAAGCTTAAGATATTATAGGAAAAAGTGAGCAGCAATGATTTAAGCTTTTGAAAAAAGCCATTTTGAAGGCAGAACCGTTGAGAAAAGGACACTATAAGAAGGAAGCTAACTGTAAAGTTATGGGGTCTTTTCTGGGTCTTTTGAGTTTCTATCAAGAGTTTTTTTGGAAGCCTTTTGATTGCCAGCAAGAGCTTGGTTGGATTAATACAAGAGGAATAACAAGGCAACTAAAGATATACAGCTAGCTGGAGCCCAAGATAAAGAAGCAGAAGCCCAAGTTTAAGGAGATGGAGCTTGAGATAAGGATCTGGACCCTAAGCAGAGCGCAGGAGTCCAAGTATAAGGAGCAGAAGTCCAAGAATAAGGTGCAGGAGTATAAGATAAAGTAAAAGGAGTCCAAGATATTGTTGAAGGACTCCAATTATTGGTAAACCCATATTGTTTTCCTGACCCTCCAGGCCATATACCAGAAGGTTTATAGAGGGATCTTCCTTATGAGAGTGAATAAAAGCCCATTTTAACCCTTATACATATTTCTGAGATAAATTTTCCCTTAGTAGAGAATGAAAACCCCTTCCAGTTGGTCCATGGCTATGAACCAGGACACAATTTGGAGACTGGTGGACAGGAACACCACAGGAGAGCTGATGAAGCCCTTATTGAGTGCGTCCACAAGGTATTGACAGAGAGTCTTGTCTTTCTTGGGCGTCAAGCAATAAAGAGGACAAGCCTTGGGAAGCAACTCTTACAGCTAAACAGTATGTTGTATTTCTCTTGTAGGAGGCAACTGGTCTAATGTTTCACTGAAGACGTCCTTGTACTCCTCAAGAAGTGCTACAAGTGCTGGTGGGGGTGTGGTGGTCAAGGGAGGAGATGCAGTGGGTTTGGAGAAGATGACTCCAACTGAACACTGATTAAATTCCAGCTTTTCCCCTTGAAATTGTACTTACCAGTTTCTGTGAGCCTGAAAAACATAATGTTGTGGAGCATTTTACTCATCTAGACAGAATAGATCAAAACCCACCCCATTTCTGTTGAGTGTGATCACAGAGGTATCCCAGTCAATGTATGGGTGGTTGATTTGGAGCCAGTCAAGGCCAGCAATGACGTTGTGGCTGAGTCCCACCATGATTGGCCCAGAGAGCTTAACCTGGATGTTCCCCATTCTCACAGAGAAGGATATCATATCATTCATGATTGGTACTCTGCAGTAGTTGGCTACATGCAATGCTTTGAATTGACTAGGCACTTGATCTAGTTGTTGGCAATCTGCAAATTCCTGGTTGAGCATGGTGTGATAAGCCCCAGTGTCTACCAAAAGTTTGTGGGCATTCCCACAGAAACAGAAGGGGTAGGCCAAGCGGGTAATTTTATTGAAAGAATGACCGGCTTGGAGGACTGGGTTGTCACTGTGGACTTGAAAGACATTTAAGGTCTCAATATTGTGCACATTATAGCTTCAGGGGTTTTTGGCAAGGAAAGATTAGGAGTGTGGGATAAGCAGGGCTTAGAACCTCTCATATCTACAACCTCCAGGCTTTCCCCAGGTCCTCAATCTTGTTGTGTTCTGAGGCGCAGCACAGACAAACAACAGGAAATCCTAACCTTAGGATTGGATTTGTACTAAGTCTTGGTTAGATGACAGGGAAGGCTATGTAATTACCTTGTGGCCCTGGAAGAATAATCTCTACTAGTTGTGGCTAGAGAGAGGCGCAGAAGTACTTGAAGACACAAAGACAAAAATGTGAATAGAACTTAATTTTTATTAGTGAATATAAAATATAATATATAGTGGTTAGGAATACCACAAAACACTACCAGGACGGTAGGATTACTTGCCACCAGCATGAGTGGGGCAAGTGAGTTGCACAGGATCAAGAAACCAAACAATTGCATTCTTGATCCAGTCATCAACTCATTTTGAGAGGCAAAAGCAAAAGCAAGAGATTTGTCTTTGAAATGACCCACTGAAGGCAAAATTGATACATGGTGAATAGCAGTATTCACGACATTTCCCTCCCCTAGATTGGCCTTAGGGGGGTGGTACTTGCAGAGGAACTTTGTGTGCACTTGAGCAAAAGGACGGCCACTGGAGAGGAGCTTTACAGTGTATTTGGACCCTCATTTAAAAGTCACTTCTAAAGGGCTGATCCACAGAGAGTCCAACTTATTCATGCAACCACCTACTCTGTGTTGGTAGTAAAGTACATGGTCACCAACAGCAAATTCAGGAAGGGGGAGCGTCCAGCATTATTGGGAGAAAGCTCAAGCATCTTAGTCTTGTATGCAGAAGTGTAGGCAGTGGCCTGTATATCAATTATGTGGTTGACTAGATCCTTGATGTGGTTGTCAGGATTCATGGCCTTATCAGAGGTAAGCAGGGGGCCCCCAAGAGCAAGGGGGTAGTAGCCTCTTGCCCATATAACATAGCAAAAGGGGAGTATTCAGTGACACAATGTTTGCTAAGGCGGTATGTAAAAGAGAGCAGCAGGTAAGTATAGGTCCCAGTTGGCAGCGTCAGAGTAGGTGAGCTTCCTCACAATAGAGACCAGTGTTGAATTTGCACGCTCAACTTCCCCATTGGTAGAAGGATTGTAGGAGGCAGAGAAGGACCGGTGTGATCCCAAAGCTTCAACAACAGATGTTACCAGCTTGGCATTAAAGTTAGTCTCATTATCTGAGAGCAACACTTGGGGACAGCCATGGCGGTAGAAAACATCTTGTAGCAGGAAGGCAGCAGTTATCTTAGCTGTGATGTCCTTTGTAGGGCAAGCCTCTACCCACTTGATGAAGTGATTAACAGCAATCAGAATAAAGCAACACCAACAAGAGGCAAAGACTGGGCCATACATAAGGCAGATACTGGCCTCATACCTTCTTGAAGAGCTGATTGTTGCGTATGATGGTATCTTTGGATAGCTTGGACAGGGCCAGTTGTACCTCTTCTGTCTCACTTTCCCAAGAAGAAGGGTACCCAATTAGTTTGTATAACCAATCAGCCTCTGCAGGATGCAAAGCAAGAATGGGTATTCTGGAGAGCCCATCAGTGTTCTGGTGTTGAATCCCAGGGCGGTGGAGCACAGTGAAGTTGTATCCTTGTAAACGTAAAGCCCATCTAGCTAGGCGCCCTTCAGGCTCCTTAAGCTGTTGTAACCACTTAAGCAAAGGGTGGTCAGTGACAACTGTGAAGTGGGCTCCATATACGTAGTGAAAAAACTGTTTGACTGCATGCAAAACAGCAAGAAACTCCTTCTTTGTGACACTATAATTCTTCTCATGCTTGTTTAGCATGCAGGAAGTGTAAGCCACAGGATGGTCTACCTCCTCGTCATCTAGTTAGGCCAGAATAGCTCCAATAGCAAGATTGCTAGCGTCAGTGTATAAGATGAACTCCTTATTGTAGTCAGGGTACACTAGGATGTGAGCTTCTTTGAGTTTTTGCTTAAGGGTCTCAAAGGCTTGCTGCTGACTGGCAATCCATTCAAAAGAGACATTGCGTAACAGCTGGACTAGAGGTTCACTAGTATTGGAAAAGTCAGGGATAAACTGTCTATAGTAGCCCATCATCCCTAGAAATACTTGTACCTCTTGCAGGTTGGTAGGCAAGCATTCTGTTGATGGCTTCAACCTTCTTAGTCATTGGGTGAATCCCTGTCTGGGTTACTTCATGGCCCAAGAATTCAAGACACTCTTTGAAAAAAGCGCACTTGGAAGGTTTTAGCTTGAGGCCAGCTTTCCAAATCTTTATGAACACCTCTTTGAGATGAGCCAGGTGATTGGTGAAGGTAGCACTGAAAACTGTTATATTGTCCAAATATACTAGGACACATGCCAGCTTCAAGTTGCAGAGGATGGAGTCCATGGCCCTTTGGAAGGTAGCCAGGGCGTTGCAGAGTCTCTGCGGCATGCAAGTAGGCTCAAAAAGCCCTTCAGATGTAATGAGTGCGGCTTTTTAGCAATCCTTGGGGGATAGATCAACTTGCCAGTATCCAGATGCCAGATCCATTTCGGAGAAAAACTTAGAACCTCCAAGACGTCAAAGGGCATCATCAATATGCAGCAAGGGGTACAAGTCCTTCTTGGTCAAGGATTTCAATTGGTGGTAGTCCATCAAAATACAATGACCTCCATCTTTCTTCCTTAAGATGAGTAGCAGGGATGCCCAAGGACTTTGGGAAGGTGTCAGCAGCCCAGCGTCCAACAGTTGGTTGAGCTCTTTAGATACCTGGGCGTCTTCCACGTGGCTGCAGAAATATGGTTTAGCACGAAAGAGAGGAGTGTTGCCAGTGTCAATCTGATGGATAACGCCTTTGGCTAACCCATAGTTGGTACTGTCCTTTGCAAAGATGTCAGAAAATTGGTCTAGAAAGTCTAGCACCTCTTTCTGTTGAACCAGGGACAGCTTTAGGAAGTCTTGTGCAGTGAACAAGGATAGGAATTGGGGCTCATCCTCAGGTAGGTTAAAATCTTGGAATGTGCCAAAGGGATGAAGAGACAGGACATCAGGAGCGCTCAACAACTTGCCATATCTGACAACCTGCCCCCTAGACACAGTCATGGGGAGTGCAGTCAGGTTGGCTACCAACAATTGAAAAGGGTCCTTATGGGAGACATCTAGGATCCCAGGACAGAGACTAAGGATCATTGCGCCCTAACAAGGGGGGAGAGTACAACTCCAAGAAGGTTTGTTCAGGTAGTTCATATGATATCTGGGAGTCTAGGATAGCCTGGGATCCAGGGGGGATGGTGACAGCAGACGTGGCTAGGAGAGGGATCCCTTCAGATGCAGGACAAGCCATGGGTGGACATTTCATGTTTGAAGAGTGGGTGCAATATTTGAGGTTGAAAACCCCAGTGGGATATTCCAAGGCACATGTCTTGAGACGTTTCCCAGGAACTTTAACCGGCTCTTCAAAGATCAGAGGGACTTTATATCCCAGAATAGAGAGGTAACCATCTTTTAAGTTTATTATCCCATTATATTCCCTAAGGAAATGGGTGCCAACTAAGAGATTGTAACTCTTGTTTTCCAAGACAACTGCTGGTGCAGCTAGGAGAAGCTTGCCAAACTGCATGGGTAGAGCAGAGTACGCCCCTATGGTGCAGGTCATAGACAGTCCAGCTGTGCCATACAACTGAGGATAATTAAGGTCAGGGGCAAGTTTGAGTTTTTTCACAATCTTGGAGGAGACAATGTTGACTGGCAAGCCAGTGTCTAGAACGGCCTTGATCTTCACTTTTTGAATGTGTCAAAACTGCAGGCTCAACCCGCCAGCAAGGTTCCAACCAAGTGGGTTTGTAACCCACAATCTGATTTTCTGGTAACCCAAAGCCAGACTAGGAAGTCAACTTGAATTACCAAATCCAACAGCAAGAACAGATGATGATCCTTCACAGTGGATACCTTGATTTGGCGCTTGACTCATTATCAGGATCAAGCCACCCCCTTCTTCCATCCAGCCGTGTGATTATCAATCTTGTTCCTACTATCCTTGATTCACATGAACTATATAATCATTATCTCTCAATAAAGATTATTATCTATCTTCTAAATATTTCCCCCGTGTAACTCTGCTAAAACAGCACATTTACAACATTGGTAGCACAGGTAGGTTCTCCATCCTACCTTATCTTGAAAAATTCTGCCTGTTGCCTGCACACGCCGCGGCCAACAAATCCTCAACAGAATTATGTCTGGCCTCCTGCCCAACTGGACTCCATATACTCCTGGTACCAAAATACCTGATGGTTTTGTCCTCTACCAAAACACTGTGATCCTGCTACCCGCCTTCAACACCTTGTCCACCCAAGGGTTCTTTCAGGCACCTTCCTTGATGCCGCAACCAGCTGACAAAACCACCATGCCCGCCTATGTTGCACAAAGACTTTACAGCGCTGCCTTAGAGCCCTTTGCCGGGGCCAACAACAACAATGCTGCTGCATGGATTCAGTCCGCCCAAAGCAAGCTAGCTCAGATGGGATGCCCACAGCAATTCTGGATTGCAGAGATTTCCATTTTCCTGACCCATGACACTGGCACCTGATGTGACAAGTGGCACAAAGAGCACACTGACAAGAACTGGGACACTTTCAAACAGGACTTCTTGGCGAGATTTGTGCTTAAAGATACAGCACTCATGGACATACATCAAGTAAAGAACCTGACCCAGCTAGGCACTGTTAAAGAACTCACCCGCGCCTACAAGGAACTCCGTCTCTGTGCCCCATCTAACATAGCCTTTGACACCCCAGCAACACACCTCATGTACTACAACGCCCTCAAGTTGCACGTGAGGAGACATGTGAACCTGGACCAGGTAACCAACCTGCAAAGCCTGTACCGTGAAGCGGAAAAAGCAGAACAAACATCCAACATTCTACACAAGGCACAGACTGGGAAACAAGAAAGGCCCAAGGACTCTCATCCAAACAGGCGCTCCTCTCAACCACCTCCTGGAGGCAACAACAACCACAAACCCACAGGTTTGAATGGGAATGGGAATGGAAATAACAGCCAGTCAAATTGTACCCATTTACGTGTCACCACCACCCAAGGCAACCAAGATGAGTGAAAAGCCCGGGGAGAGCACTAAGCAATCCAAGCTCTCCTCACACAACTCCTGACTTGCCCAACAATGAATACCGACCCAAGGACGTGGACCAATGTCCAATGATCCAAGTACCCTCAGAAGACCCAGTACTATACACTATTGCCAGACATCCCAATAAATTGATGTCTTACCCTTTCTGCTTTTGCAGTTACACAGGCTCAGCGCTCCTGGACTCAGGCGCAGATTGAACTTTAGTCAACAGCAGCTTTGTGAATAAATTCAAGCTGGCCACTAATCCTTTGCAGATTAAAAACGTGGTCCTGGCTGATGAACACTACATTGCCATGACAAAGGAAACTGCCCCCTTCTCCGTCATGCCTGAGAACCTCCACTCCACCATCCAAGGTCCCGTAATTGACTTCCCTAAGTTTGACATTGTACTGGGACTAGACTGGTTACGGAAAAACAACCCCTCACATGGACTGGGCAACCTCAGTGTTGACTTTCAAGTGTGAAGGTGTCAACCACCAGATCTACCCAGAATCTGTGGACCAACTCCTACGCAACCACAGCTTTTTACGCATCACAGAGACTTTGGACAAGAAGGAAAACCTGAAAGCAATTGACTGGGATTCCTCCCAGTATGAAATCATACACTTCAAAGACCACCAGGACACCTCCACGCCTCAAGATTGTGACATTGTGGCCCATCACCCAGAAATCTTTAAAGAAGTGTTACCTGGGCTACCCCCTGAGAAGCACATCCAACACTCTATCCAACTTAAGGGGGCTGTACCCAAGGCACGTCCCATCTATCAACTGACCCCAAATGAGGACAACGCCCTGTGCGCCTATCTCAAGGAGGCACTGGAAAAAGGACTTATCTTCCACTCACAGTCTCCCTTTGGGGCCGCCAAATTCTTTGTGGCTAAAAAAGACAGTACCTTACGCCTGGTCACAGACTACTGCACCCTAAACAAAGTCACCATTAAAAATTGTTACCCACTGCCACTGATTGACAACCTCTTTGACGCCTTGGGAGGAGCCACTGTCTTCTCCAAGATTGATCTAACTGCAGGCTACAATCAGATTTGTATCAAGGAGGAAGACATCCTCAAGACAGCCTTCCACACTAAGTACAGTTCCTACAAATGCGTGGTACTCAACTTTGGCATGACCAATGCCCCATCCACCTTTGTAACCTTCATGAACAAAGTGTTTTTGCCACACATAGGCAAACATGCCCTAGTGTACCTGGACAATATTATTGTCCACAGCCCCTCAGTGGAACAACACCACAAAGACCTGGAGGAAGTCTTTGCAACCTTGGCACGGCACAAACTGTTGGCCAAGCCCTCCAAATGCCAGTTCTTCTGGGAGCAGCTACCCTTCTTGGGACACATAGTCTCAAAAGAAGGCATCAAACCTGACAGTCAAAAGATACAAGCCATCTGCAAGATGCCACCTCCCAAGGACAAGTCAGAACTACGCACCTTCTTGGGAATGGTGGCCTATGTACAACGCTTCATACTGGACTGCGGCGTCTTGACTGCCCCCTTGTCCGCCATAACAGGCGCCAAGTCCAAGTTTGTATGGACCCCCCAATGTAACCTCTGTTTTAGATGTCTCAAAGAAAAACTTACAACAGCTCCCATCTTACAATATCCCAAACAAGACAGAGAGTACCAGATAGAAACCGACGCCTCAGATGCATCCATTGGGGGAGTACTACAAATCAAGAATAGTGACGGTGACTTCCTGCCCGTAGCCTACAAGTCACGCAAACTGACGGATGGCAAGTGTCAATACACAATCCATGACAAAGAACTACTGTCCATCATACACTGCCTAGTCAAATGGCGCTGTTACCTGGAACGGCAGGAAGAATTCACAGCACTAACCAATCACAAGTTGCTCATCTATTTCAAGACACAAGCAAACCTGTCACGCCGCCAAGCGCGGTGGATGGAAATATTAGAAAGGTTTAACATGCTCATCCAATATAAGCCCTGGGCCAAGCTTGCCATGGCAAACGCCCTGTCCTGTCTGTATGTCCGCGCTTCTAGGGGAGAGAATGGGCTTGACCCAGACTGGCCTCTCCTAGTGCTACATACAAAAGACAAAGGGTTCCCTGACAGGCACAACCAATATCACCAAGGAAACAGTCATCAAGAATGAACATCTCTTTGCTGACGTATACAGGACTCTTCACAGAAAAATTTCAGATGGCACAACCATTCCCTACGTTCCCACACATCAATGCGTTGATATCATTCTTTGCTACCACAGAGATCTTGGACATACTAAGAGCCAAAATCTATACAAATTCCTAAAGCATAAAGCCTGGTGCCCAAACTTATACCGCAATGCCCAGGAAGTGTTAGAACAATGCAAGGTCTGCAAAAAGTTTGCCAAAAGCAAAACCCCGCCTAAGTCTGTACTCCCCATTCAAACCCAACTACCGTTCAAAGTATGGGCTCTTGACATTGTGGGCCCCATGCCAGGAAAGCACAACAACAAAAAATACATCATCACAGACATTGACTTTGCAACAAGGTGGCCAGTAGCCCAAGCAGTGAAGGCATACACTGGCAACAACGTCCAACAATTCATTGGCAAGGAAATAATCAGCAGGTTTGGAAAGCCAGAACTCCTGATAACCAATGGAGGCAAAGAATTGACCTTCAAAGACACCAATGTGTACCTCACCAAAAATGGGGTCAAACACACTGTCACAACACCATACCATCCACAGGCCAATGGACACGTAGAGTGGCTTAATGGTAGCCTTGTGCAAGCCCTAGCCAAACTCACCGCCAGGAGACCTGAAGACTGGTATAAGCAGCTCTGACTGCATTACTTGTGTGCCAAACCCAAGTGAACAGATCCACTGGGAAAAGCCCGTTTGACCTGGTATACGACACACAGCCAAATATCATTCAAGCATTGACAGGACCCAAACTGGAAATTCCAAGTCAAGTCTCCCTTGCTCAGATCCTCAAGTAAAAGAGGCCAACAGTGAACAAGCAGCCAAAGAAAAGGAACACTTACAAAAGACCTTTGTTCCCATCTGCCAGAGACATGGAGTTGGGGATGAAGTCTGGGTCATGAATGTTGACAAAAGCAAACTACAACCCAAAAAAGTAGGACCAGCAATCATTCTAAAGGTAAGCAACAATAACACTTACCTTGTGCAAGGGCTCGGGAAACGCAAGCAAGACAAGACCTTACACCACAACTGCCTACGACCCTGCAAAGTAAGACAAAAACAACAAGAAACCGCCCTGCCTGCCACCAAACAACAATTGATTCAACATGGCACCCGGGCTCCTGACAACCTCCTTGACAACCTGCCCCCAGAGGAGGCCGACCTTCAGCCGGGGGGTGTTGAAACTGCAGGCTTGACCCGCCAGCAAGGTTCCAACCAAGTGGGTTTGTGACCCGCAATCTGATTATCTGGTCACCCAAAGCCAGACTAGGAAGTCAACTCAAATTACCAAATCCAACAACATGAACAGATGATGATCCTTCAAGGTGGATACCTTGATTTGGCGCTTGACTCATTATCAGGATCAAGCCACCCCCTTCTTCTGTCCAACTGTGTGATCACCAATCTTGTTCCTACTATCCTTTATTCACATGAACTATATAATCATAATCTCTCAATAAAGATTATTATCTATCTTCTAAATATTTTTCCCTGTGTAACTCTGCTAAAACAGCACAGTTACAACAAAGGAGGAGAAAATTTTTAATGAATATCTCTACTTGAGTGGTAGTGCAACCAAATGGTGGAAGGACAGCCAAGATATCTTGAGCCTCTGTTAGTTCCTTATCCCACTTCTAAATCATGAATCTTAATCCTGGGAACTCCTTATAAACAGTTTGGAGAGGGAGCAAAACAGATACATTCTTGAAGACATCATCAGCAACCTTGGCAGCTTCTTCTGACAACTCCACTAGCACAGGGGACCTCTTAGCCTGAGTGAGGTAAGGGCAAGAGACAACTTCTTTGGCTTCAGGCAAAGGCTTAGCAGTAGTCGTAGTCTTTCCTGATTGTAACTTATAGGGGACTGTAATGGTTTCAGGAACAGCCAGGATAGAGTACCCATATGTGTCAGCGTTGTCAGTATCAGAGTCATCCAGGTCAGAGTTTTCAGAGATATTGTGGAACAATAGGAGGATAGGAGGAGCCTCATTCTCAGCAGGCTCAGAGTCAGATATAGAGGGAGGGATTGAAAGAGACTGGGAAGAATTGTCAACCAAGAGCGTCTCTGCCTCTAGGTTGACTGTTATTTTCCCACATGCTCTTTTGGGTCAGCTCCTTCAACCCATGGGTTGGTGCTGACTCAAGAATGATGACCTATCTGACCAAAGTTGTGACAACCTTGGCGTTGAAGAGGATTTTGTGAGTTCATGATAAGAATGTGAGGACCACAGGAAGACAAACCAGAGTTAGAAGTAGCTTGACCTTCCCTAACAACTGCTCCAGAATGGATAAGGTGCATATCCTGCAACAGTATCTTTATGCTCTTCATGGAGGAAAGCATAGCCTTATGGGCTTTGAAGTGAAGGTACAGAAGCTGGTTAACTTTGAGGGCTTGAGCGCAAGCTATGTAAGCTTCATGAGCTGTCAATTGTCTGCTTGTTATCAGTTGCTGTCCTTCCATGTAGAATTGGTCTGCAAACTCAGCTAGTGTCTCTTTAGGCTTGAAAGCAATATTCATGAAGGCGTCCTTATTTACTTCCAGGCTAAGATCACCACCAAACTTGTCAATCAGAAGCTGCTTCATATCTTCCCACGTCTCAATGGTGGGTAGTTCAGGCACCACCACCTCCTGGCAAGTTGGGTGTAGAAAGTTCAGAATATGTTCTTTCTTAACCTTGTCTGATGCTTGTCTCATGGTAGTTTCATAGATAGTTAGGAAAGCTGCAATGGTCAAGGTTCTGGGGTCAAAGACTTGCTTAAAGGTAGGCTTAAAATGTGCTTCTGGAGTTGGACTGCCATTATTGCTATTGAGTACGTTTATACGTGGGGAGAACTCTGCTTTGGATTCAGAGGGGGACTGTCTAGCCCACAGCTGATGAACACTCTCTTCAAGGATAGTCAGGGTCCCAACAGCGCGGGCACTTGCATTGACAGCTTGAGTGGTCTGTTATGCAGTAGCATCTAAGCGTTGACCTTGGGCGGTCACTATTGTGGAGAGCTCAGACAGTTGAGAAGTAAGAGATAGCCCCACTGAGAGACAAAGGGCAAACCTGTTGTTTACAGAGTCAATCACATCATTCATCTCTTGTACGTCTCTATCCAGTTCAGCATAGTCCTGCTTCAATTGGTCCACTTTGTTAGCTAGGGCAATTAGTTCCCTAGCACATTAGATCCAAGGGGCTCTTGGTAAGCCAGGGAAGCAACCATCTTCATTGACAACCCCAACTGGACTAGCAGCAGTTGCCATCATCTCATGTAGGGCAGCAAGTTCTTGCTATAGCTCTGCAACTTGAGCAGTCAACTCAAGCATCTGGGGGTCAGGTTGAGGAGCCTCATTAGGACATCCTTGACTGTGAGTAGTCACTGTAGCTCTCAAATAGCATCCCATATTCTCTGCTCTCAATCTTCCAAGTCATCAGAAGGGGGAGAGGGCAGAACATCTGGCTTGGGCGTAGATAATTCATTCACTTGACTCTGGAGTTTGGCTATAGTAGCAGCAGTGGCAGCTCTCTCTTGCTCAAATGCTGTACTGAGTTCATTAAGGCCGCTAGCAGCAAATTCTGCTACTTGCAGTAGTTGCTCAAAATAATACATGCTGAATGTATTGAGCTGCTGCACAAGTTGCTTGAAGTTGGAGAAGTAAGCGTTCAAGGTGGAATCTACTTGAGTTTGTCAGGGTTGTTCTAGCTGGTGAAACTTGTGTAGACACTCTCTCACGTATTTGGGGATGAACTGACACATTTTCTTG
This sequence comes from Entomophthora muscae, assembly GCA_014839935.2. Classification (NCBI taxonomy): domain Eukaryota; kingdom Fungi; phylum Entomophthoromycota; class Entomophthoromycetes; order Entomophthorales; family Entomophthoraceae; genus Entomophthora; species Entomophthora muscae. Next base: position 795,481 of record QTSX02001428.1, read on the forward strand.
ATAGAATTAACCAAACGGGTCTTGGAGGTAACAGAGTCATGCTGATTGTTGGATACCAAGGAAAACAGGGAATTATCCACTGTTAGTAGGCAGCAAACTGATCCCAGTGATGAGTAACCGCTGCTTGTAGAAACAAGATTTCTTAGACGTGGAGCCCCAACACCATTTGATGGTGGGCCAAGGCAGGCTGTATGAAGGACAATAGTAAGTGCTCAGCAGAGCCAGCCTCTGAGAGGAGGTGCTGTGGATTTTGTGGAGCCACAATCAATTCATAGTATTCCACTTGACTGAACTGCAGCTGAAGGCAAGGGATGGCTCCTTCACAGGCTATCCCAAGGGCTACTGACATGACTTGTTCCAAGTCAGGGGTACCCATGGGGTAAGCAACTAGGCAGGAACCATTCCCAAGGTTCAGTATAGATGGGGTAATAGGTGGGTCAGCAATATCTTCCTCAATAGGAGGGCTAGTAATTTCAGGTAAAGTTGGCTCTTGTATAGGCGGAGGCAAAGGACCTGAAAACATGGATGTCAAAGGGATAACCAAGGGGCGTACAACCCCTGTAGTGAGCACCATTTTTGTTGTGTTCTGAGGCGCGGCACAGACACACAACAGGAAATCCTAACCTTAGGATTGGATTTGTACTAAGTCTTGGTTAGATGACAGGGAAGACTATGTGATTACCTTGCGGCCCTGGAAAAATAATCTCTACTAGTTGTGGCTTGAGAGAGGCGCGTAAGTACTTGGAGACACAAAGACAAAAATGTGAATAGAACTTAATTTTTATTAGTGAATATAAAATATAATATATAGTGGTTAGGAATACCACAAAACACTACCAGGACGGTAGGATCACTTACCACCAGCATGAGTGGGGCAAGTGAGTTGCGCAGGATCGAGAAACCAAACAATTTTATTTCCTGATCCAGTCATCAACTCATTTTGAGAGGCAAAAGCAAAAGCAAGGGATTTGTCTTCAAAATGGCCCACCAAAGGCAAAATCAATACATGGTGAATAGCGGTATTCACAACAAATCTGATCTAGCTGAAGCTTCCCCTTGCAAGGGCGCTTAGCTCATTTTCCTTCTGGCAAAATTAGCAACAGTCCACTTGGTTGTGGGTTCTGCCAGGCACAAGACAATATTGAGAAAATGCATTATTGGATCTTCAAAAACCCATTGAGGCTTGGTTGTTGGCCTCCACAATGGCTTTATAAAAGTCATCAACAGAAGTGCAAAACCTTATGGAGACCCACTTGCAAATATTGGGCTTAAGCTCATTGACAATAAGAGTGAGCAACATAGTGTTCCCGTTGGTGACAGCCTCTGGGGCAGCGGCAAGGGCCTGTTGCCAAGCTGTGAGATATTTGGGGACAGATCCTGTTTGTTTGATGACCAGGAGGGTGGTTTATACTATGATGGGTGAAAAGGTTTCACTGTAATGGGATCTGGCAGCGTCCTCAAATGTTGACCAGTTGACTTCCTGCTCTTGGCTTTCCCAGTTGGTAAACAACACTGAAACAGTCCCCTTAAGGTGCCCAGATGTGGTGGCAACCCACATAGGTTCAGGCACTTGGAAGATACAAAGGCAGGTTTCTATGGAATTGGGCCAAGCTAACAATGTCAGCCCCTTTCATGCCACCCACAAAGGACTCAAGCTAGAGATTTAACATGCATTGGGAGAGATCTGATTGAGGCAGTGTGACACTTGCGTTACGCTGCCCCAGGACAGAGGCAATTCTAAACGCTTGTAAGTGCCAACTAGTCCTGATAGATAATGTATCCTTTGATGATGCCCCCATTAGGGATTGAAAGGAAGATCCCTTGGTGGGGAGTAGCCATACTGCCTGTACTCTGTCTTTTCTTGGAGGAGTTTTTTCTTAGGCAGTTTATGAATCTACCGCAGCTACCACTGTTGCAACTGAACCAATGATAGTTTAGTATTTGATTAGGGAAGACAACAGTTCAATAGAAAGGACAGTAATAATAAGAATAAGGTGTTGTTTATTATAGAATACTGTGATTAATATTCTATATGGGGAAAGCCACCAGGCCACAAGGGGGTGGTGTGGTGGCATGTTCCATGTAGGGTTTGGAGCCAAGGAATAACTTGTGCAGGATCAGCAGGCAAGGAGGGAAACTTGGTTATAACAGTGTCTATCAATTTAGGCCCCTCAAGAGCTTAAATATTTGTTATTCCTGTGGGAACCACAACATCATGCATCCATAATTTGACTTTTCTTTGTTGGGGAAGATCCTATGAAGCCCCAGTCAGAGCTGCACTCAAACAAAGTGCATTTTGAGGTTGCACTCCATAATAGTCATCATTTAGAGGTGTGCCATATACCCTTCAGCCAATGTGCTTAAACCAGTTAATGACTTCTTGGATGAGGCACTATATCTGGAATATGCTTGTGGGTTGCATCAAAAGTAGGCTTTGCAAATTATATTGGGCTGTATTTTTCCTGAGAGACATGAGCATCTCTTGTTTATCAACCATTTACTGCACAATTTTGGGTGTGATAACCTTTCTTATGAATCTTGAAGGTTGCTTGGGTGTGAAAAGAATGTGTTAATTTGCAGTGCAGAATGGTTTCATTTAATTGGTCATTATGGGGGTTCACCTCACTGAGTGACACCCCAACTTTTATGATGCTGTTTGATGTTGGCGCCAGAGTGAGTTTTCAGTTGGCATATGCCTGTGTTTGGTGAGCAAACAGGATCATCCTAGATGTTAAAGGGGGATTGAACATACTTCTGGGTATTGTTATAGGAGGGGTCAGTAGGTTGGAAGTTGCTAGTGGCAGTAGCTAATAGTTCTCAGGCCTGTTGTACTCCTGTTCAATTCACTGAACCCAAGGAACATCCCAATGGTTTAGCTGTTAGAAAAAGAATATGTAATAATATTTCAATATTAAAAAACTCAATAAAAGGATTGTATACTTTATTTAATTTTATTGTCAAATACATCTAATTTAATTAATTTTATGAATAAATTTTTTAACTGTCCTAGAATGAATTAGGTGATTTTTCAAGAATGCCAGGGATTCTCTAAATAATTGATTTAGATCCACACTGGATCCTTTGAATACCTTTTTAAGATGATCAAAAATTAGGTCTTGTTGAAAATTTACTTCATTTATCACTTGAAATTTGGTTGTTGGATTTGACAGTCCTGCATTTTCAAATCCCTTAATTATTTCATGATGTTGTCAAATCAAATGAACCAAAATAATATTTAATCTTTTACATTAGAATCCTGCATTTATGATGTATCTCTCTCTCACTAGGTGGTTTCTTGTCCAAGGACATATATAAATTTGAATTTGATATACCAATTCAATATAGTTTATTATATTTTTAGGCTTGGATTACTTATCATATATTCATTGAAAGTTTAATTAATTTCTTTATTAAAAGATAATCTCAATTATATTTATTTAAATTTGAAATTAAAATGGTATATTCCAAGTATAAATAAAAAACTAAATCTAAATAAGTATAGTATCACTATTAAGTTTAGTAAAGCTAAACAAATTGTTTTAAATTTTATTATTTAATCTTTAAAATCCTTTAAAATGTAGAGCTGATATGCAGCTTTAAAATAAGCCCCCCCCCCCGCCCCCCCCCCTACTAGACATCAAAATTGGTTTAGTATTCACTGAGATACATTGATTTTAGTTTTATGTGTTTTTTGAGCAAATTTAAATTAATCAAATCAAGTATATATATTTGATCTTGATGTGAACTTGATTCCAGCACTTAACTATATATCTCAGCAGCTAGAGCTATCATGTTTGGTACCATTTTGATTGGAATCATCTGAAAAATTTATCTGTGTCCTCCAAATTTCATGAAAATCGTTATATTGAAACATAACTTTATCATAGCCAATTTACTCCACTGATGTTCTTTTGGGATGAAGCTGTGGCAAGCAAGGTTTACTCTGAAATAATATGCAGCCACTTGGATCAGGTGATGCATCCAAGTGGAATGTTCTATTACTTTAATTTGGAATAGATCAATTCTAAATGTCCAAGCCAACCATCTCTTACTTTAAACTAATATTTATATTTGTAATTTGAACCATATCTTTTTAATTGACCAAGCTCTGTTTTATTTGGCCAATTCAAGCCTCAGCAAAGTTTAAACATACAATCATATAAAAGTATTTTAAATAATCTGTTGCTTATCTTCCAATTTTAATCCACATATTCTGGAATCAGGTAACCTACATAGATAAGTCTCTTTAATATGGCTACAATAGTTGAGCTACAACTTAAAAATCAAGCAATTGAATTAATATTTATAGTCTGAGTGGATTATATTCTCACTTCATATAATATTGATAAGGAGCGTCTTTTGGAGAAGCTTCAAATATGGAATTAGGAAAGAAGAGAAGTATCTTTTATTGGATAATATTTTAGACTTATATAGATTTGGCTGTGGCAGAGATTTAGTTGGATTGAACCTAGGGGTTGGTCATGTGCAGGATGGGTTTGAGCCACTGGATACTTGGACAGTCATGAGATATTGCTTGTTTGCCATTCTTGGTATGTCAAACTGTATATTAGAAGGGCACCAAATTGGGTGATGGCTGGCTGTTAAGTAAGTTGGCAGTTGTCAGGAACCCACCCACTAGGAAGTAATCTTACTAGATGGTGAATGATGGCAGAGGGATTTAATCCAGTCACCAAGGAGCCTACCAGCAAGGACACCATTCCAAGGTGGAATATTTCCCCAACCAGAAAATATCTGCCTAACAGGGGATCAAAACGTCCCAAGAAGTATTACACCCCCAATTAACACAGGAGGAAGGTGGATGCCAAGTGGCGGAAGACTTGGGGTTTGGGAATTGGGTGGTTGGACCAGTAGTCTCTGGTTTCTTTGCAACAAGGAGGATTATGCGACAAGGGGGTGGCAGTATACCAAACTCCTAGTATCACCTAGCGCCATGAGCTGTCTAAGAAGTGTGCCTTGGGAGAGGTTCCAGAATCTGCACAAGAGCCCATAAAAATGCTGGCTAGTACAGCCTGCAGCAAAACCATCCAATACACCCCTTTATACCCAAGAGACTCCCTAAGAGGAACCTTGGGTAATCTCATGGTTTAGGATTTAAGGCTTAAGTCAAAGTTATAAAAAAATAAGAAAAAGTATTCAATTGTGTGAATGCAGACTTTATTGATTGAACAAGTGGAAGGTCAAAAGTTACCAGCATTATTTAGCATGGAAGCTAAAGGATAATCTTGTGGGAAAATGAAGGAGACAGGATTTCTTGGAGATGGAGTTGGGGAATTTGGGAGGAAAACTGGAGATTCTGAGGAGTTTAAAATTTAAACTAAGATTATCTGTGTTACTGAAGCAAAATACTAACCTCAGTATTACCAAACAATCATTAATGGTTTAAAAATTTATGTCCTTCACTAGGATCATCAGGAGGAGCCCAGCTATTCCCCAGATAGAGCTAGGGAAGGAGAAAAAGAAACAGCAACAGAACCAGAGGCCAACAGGTCATCTGAAGCAAAAGCAAGGTCAAAACAGATCTGGTTGTCATCCAGATGTTTAAATAATCCTAGCAGTTTGATTGCCATAAATTCTGATTGGCTGTAAACCAGCTTGGAAGGTAACAATTTTCTCTGAATAAATCTACCAATTGTTCTATTAACGCAAATAGGGTCAGGGACAAAAGAAGACCCAGGTTCAAATCCTGTCAACAACAGGGAGGGTTCCAGACCCAATTCTGGGGCCAATTTAACAGGTAATACAGTACACATACTACCCACTAACCCTTGCAATTTAGAAGGCTTAGATAAAAAAGTAGGAGCAATTAATTCCTTATCAGGAATTATTGTTGAATTGATGTCAGGAATATCATAAAATGATTTCCTGACAGCAGTAGCCAGCATGCTTGTACATCCAGATCCTTGACACCCCCCTTAAGGGGTTACTCTGGTACATCAGGAGGGGGCTTTCTATTAACGGCTGCTGCCTGATGTTCCTGGAGCTGTTTGCTAGTTGGTACCAGTCTGGTAAAGTGTTCTCCTTTGCTAAGGCAGAGACAGGTTCTGTGGTATTTCTTGATAATAGGGGTTTTGGCACCTTGGAATTTCACTAGATAGGTGTTTTGGTCTGGTCTGTACTTGATTCTTCCTGGTCCTCTGTGTACTGAGTCTAGCTTCTTTCTGTTTCCAGCTAGGACCCAGATAAGGGAGTCAATGGGAAGTGGTTCCTCTGTGAAGGTTACTTTTTGTGTTTTGAGCTTTTTTATTTCTACTATTTTAGCTTTGAGGCGTATGTGTTATAGATTTGGTGCTTTTTCTACTGTGGGGGGTTTCCCTGGGGGAATCTTTACGTATGGCTGCTTGTTGCAGGTAATTATTTCTGGTTTGTACCTGTATGTTATTTCAAACCATTAGTAGCCTGTTCCTTGATTGGTTTGGACCTGGGATACTAATAATGCATGTTTCACGTATAGTGGCCATGTGTCTTTGGCTTTGCCATCCATTATTTTCTCTAGGGTCCTGATAAGGCTGCCGTTTAGGTGTTCAACTCTACCGTTGGCCTGGGGCCTGTAGGGCAAGGTTGTGGAATGTTTAATGTTTTTGGATTTTAAGTTGTTGTTTACTACATGACCTGATAACTCAGTTGCTGCATCAGTTATGATGTAGTCTGGGGTACTGTAGTTGGCTATAATTGCTTTGTTAATGAATCAGTTTATTGTCTCTGCTTTATGGTCTTTTGTTGCCCAGAAGATGGGCCAGCGTGTGGCAAAGTTGATGGCTACAATTAAGAAATGTTGGTTTGTTTTTGTTTCTGGGAAGGGGCCCACTATGTCTAGCCTCCAAACCTTGAATGGTTCAGGGTCTGGTACTGGGTTGACCGTTGGCTGAAGAGCCTTTGTACTGGTGTATTTCTTGCACACTGTGCACTTTTTCAGAACATCAATTATATCTTGTTTGAGATTGGGCCACCATACTATCTCTTTTAAAGTGAGTTATAGATTGTTAGCCTTTGTGTGCCCTAGTAGGCAGTGATGTCTTAGGATAGTTTCAACTCTCTGTGCAAGTGGGATGTACAGGACATGTTTGTCATTAATAATTTGGTATACAGTGACATTTGATATGTGGAAATACTTTTTGTTCCTTACTAATGTATTGTGGGTTAGTTGGTGTGTTGAGGGGTCTTTCCCTTTGGTTTTATACTCAGTATTATATAGGTTTGGTCATCAGGGTCCAGATGGTCAAGATCATCCTCTCTTGGCCGACATAGCCTGGAGAGAGCATCAGCTATGACCAGCCCTGCCCCCTTTTTGTATTGGATGTCCGAATTGAGCTGCTCCAGCAGGGATATCCATTTGGCTTGTTGCCGTGCAAGTGCGTTCTGAGTTTTAAAGTAGATTAAGGATTTATGGTCAGTTAGTACTCAGACGTTTAAATGTCCTTCTAGATAAAATCTTCATTTCTTGCATGCGTGATATATTGCTAGCAATTCCTTTTTGTGTATTGGGTACATCTGCTCAGTTTTGGTTAGTTTTCTACTTTTGTAACATACTGGCAGGAAGTCTTGCTGCCCTGGCTGGAGGATGTGTAGGACTGCGCCAATGGCAGTGTCACTGGCATCTGACTTGAGCTTGTAGCACCTGTTGTTATTAGGGTATTTCAAGATTGGTGCTTCAATCAAAGCTTGTTTTAATAAATGGAAATTCTTTGTGCATATTCTGGTGTCCAGATGGATTTCTTTTTGGCATTACCCTTGGTTAAGTCATTGATTGGTGCAGTGAGCTTTCCACAGTCTTTGATGTATTTCCTTAGGTAAGCTACCATACCAAGAAAGCATCTTGCTTGTTTAACAGAGGTGGGGTGTTGCATGTTATTTATGGCTTTTATTTTGTCTGGATCTGCTTTGATGCCACTGTCAGAGACAATGTGGCCCAAGAACAGGAGTTCCTTTTCCATAAATTGGCACTTACTTGGTTTTGCATAAAGTTTGTGCTTTGCAAGTCAATTGAGTGTCTTGTTGACATGTGTGAGGTGTTCTTCTTTTGTTTTTGAGAATATGATGATGTAATCAAGGTAGCATAATGTATTTGAGAGACCATTTAGTGCTTGGTTCATCATAGTGACAAACTTTGTGGGAGCGTTGGTCATCCCAAAATTCATTACCCTACATTCAAAGGATCCAAATTGTATATGAAACACAGTTTTTGGTATGTCCTTTTCTTTTACTTCAACCTGATTGTAACCTGAGGTGATGTCAATTTTGTAGAAAAATTTGGCTCCTGAGAGTTTTGCAAACAGATCCTCTATGAGTGGTAGGGGATTTTTATTCTTTACTGTGCTTGCATTTAGTGCTCTGTAGTCAGTTACTAGGCAGAGGGTGCCTTTCTTTTTCTTTACAAAGAACACTGCTGCCTCCCACGGGGATTCAGACAGGCAAATGAATCCTTTTGCTAGATTGTTCTCAATATGGATTTTGAGGGTTTGGGTCTCCATGGGAGAGAGTCTGTAGAGGGGTGCAGGTTTAGGCATGGCCTTACATAAGTTGATGTCATGTTTGACCTCTTTTTTAGGTGGTAAATCTGTGAGTTCTTCCTTAAATACATGAGCATATTTGTTTAGGAGTGCCACAAGTTCTAGGCATTGGATTTTGGATGTTTGTATATTATTGAATTTGGTGTACCTCATTATGTGGAGGGTAATGTCTTTGGTTAGACATTCTGAGTCATATTGGTTTATGACCTGGACAAATACTGTGTCTCTTAGAATGAGGTTGTTGGGTTCTTTGAGGATATTAAAATTGACACTGTTGCATTTGATGGTCATGGTTTTTGTTTTCTAACATACACCGAGGTTCACTTGGGTGAACCAGTTAATACCTGCTACAATGTTGTAGTTTATGTTGTTCATGACAAGTCCTTTGATGGACGTTTGTATGCCTTGGAGGTCAATTCTGAAGGGAGTTGTTTCACCTTCAAGTAGAACCTTTGATTTATCTGCCATTCTGGCGTATTTGAAGTTGGATTTGACAGCTGGTATTTTGTATCAGGTTACAAATGGTTTTCTAACCATATTGTGTTGTGCATCAGAGTGAAATAGGATTTTATGTGTATGAGATTTATAAGTTCATGGGTAGACAAGAAGTTGTGAGCAATCTTTAATTTTTAAGTTCATAAAGATGGAGGATTGCAGGACATGTGGGACGCAGGAAGCAAAGTTTGTGCCTTGGTACAGTTTCTTGTCAAGTTGGGGGAAAGACAGGGGCACTTAAGCCTGTTCCCCCTCCTCTTTTCCTGTTCCTCTGTTTTGGGACCTTTGAGGTCAGAGAATGTGGGGTCAGATTCATGGTGGGTTGCTGTTTCAGTATTTTTTACTTTGGCGGTGTCCTCTTTCTTGGGACAGGAGCAGTTTGCGCTTTGGCTGTGATTGCCATTGTTGCAATTGGAGTTGCTGTTGCTATGATTAGTGTTTTGGCATTTGTTGCCATTGGAGTTTTCTCTACCATTGCTGTTTGAGGAGCAATTGCCGTTGCATGCAGAATATTCCATGTTTGTACGTTTTTCTGTGCGCTTGGCTTCTGCAATAAGCGCAGGATATGGAGGTATTAGCCTCTGGGCGGATGAGGGCTGCAACAGAGGGTTTCATTCTGTTGATGAATGAGGCTCTGGTATGTATGTTGTCAGCTTGTGCTGGATTTTAGATTTTGTAATGTATTTCCTCAAACTTGTTGGTGTAGGCCGTGATAGTGGTTTTCTGAGGAAGATTGCTGAGCTAGATTGTGATGTCTTGGAGGGATTCTATGACGCGGAAATTGTATGCGATGTCTGCTTTGAACTCTTCTCAGTTGTCAAGCTGGTTGTCAGTTTATGAGCCAATCCAGGTGGCAAACCAGTTAGCTGCAGCCTTGTAAAGACGCTTGCTGGCTTCCTGGACCCATTTTTTGTGGGAGATGTGGCTGGCGCGGAGTTTGGCAGCTGAGTGGTCTAGCCAGTTGATGACATTTTCTTTGTTTTTATCAAAGAACTTGTTGATACCAATGTATTTGGTGTTGGTAACTTCACCTGTGATAGGTGATTGTGCATTTTTTTGTGGTTAAAGAGAGCAACAGTATTGAATTATCTTGGCGCATGCTTTGGGCATGACCAGACCTTTAAATATGGTGCATCCACTAAGTATATCTTTGTCAATGTTGTGGGCACAGAAGTACATTTTCCAGGTCTCCTGGGATGTGGCCTGGTTGAGTACGTGAGCAAAGGTGGGCAGGTTTTGGCCAGTCATTTTCTCTTTCATGGGTGTGGTAAAAAAACCATAGCTGCTACCAGTGATAAGGAGCGCCTTTTGGGAAAGCTTCAAATATAGAATTAGGAAATAAGAGAAGTATCTTTTATTGGATAATACTTTAGACTTATGTAGATTTGGCTGTGGTGGAGATTTAGTTGGATCAAACCTAGGGGTTGGTCATGTGCGGGATGGGTTCAAGCCACTGGATACTTGGTCAGTCATGTGATATTGCTTGGTTGCCATTCTTGGTATGTCAAACTGTATATTGGAAGGGCACCAAATTGGGTGATGGCTGGATGTTAAGTAAGTTGGCGGTAGCCAGAATGCTTGCACATCCAGATCCTTGACAATATAGATTACACTTACCCAAATTCAACCTTCATACTTTCCAAGATGCATGTAAGGGATTGCATGTAAGGATGAGCCAAATTAAGCTTTTGGCTTGGCCAACAACTAAATTTTATTAATATAGAAAATTCAATTCAGTCAAACCCCTTACGGCTTGAGCCCACTCGAGGCGACATTACATCCAGACAGACTTGCTTATATATATATTAATTTGTTTGATAGTTATGTATGACACAAGTTGAATAATTTTTACTCAGGATGTGGGATTTGTACATTTAAATAGATCAAAAAATGTCAAATTAAATTGTTGATTTTGGTAAATATTTAATTTTTAACTCAGCTGAGTTGCTCGCAATCCCGATTTGAATTTGGTTGTTGGATTTGACAATCCCGCATTTTGCCCAGCAGACTCTGAATATGCAGTATCGGTAGCTGTTATGAACCAGAAGGGGATTTCCATCATACAACATAAACGTTTGAAGTGACTGGTTTGGAATAATGACAATTCGAAATCAAGGGGTTAGATTTTATGTACGGGCGAGGAAATAAATGAAACCATTTTTTGGAAATTATAAATCTGAAAAGCCATTGAATGTGTTTTAAAATTTATTTGAGAGAGCGGAATTAGGTCAAGCTTGTTTTTTAAAATATATTATGCTGGATCCATCCTGTGGATATTTAATAAATTTTATGCAAACGTGAAGAATTAAGCACAATGTTAATGTTTAAATTTTATAAAGGCTAAATTGATTATTATTTTTAACAAATTTTATTTATGGATGGGGAATTAAATGCAATGCTCTTTTTTGGAACATGTAAAGTCGGAAGTAATCTTTTGCATGTTTAATAAAATTCTTTTAGAAGAGAGGAGTTAAATATAAGCCTTAATCGCTCTATTGAGTGTTGTAACTGACTCAGCAGTACTTCTTTATAAACTATTGTGGATAATATTTAATATAGAACCCAATGGACTTCGCCCTACTTTATATTTTTTATAAGTCTACAAGTTAGGAAGTAAATTGCAAATGGTCAACTAATAAATGCACATGCCAAGGGCGAACTGGAGGAGAGGTATAAAATGTGAACCACGACAGGAAAAGGAAGGCAGAATGCAGCGAGGATTGTGGCTAGTTTTAATTGCAAGTGCAGCGAGCCAGAAGGGTATCACTGGTGGTAGTGATGCAGTTCCATTCCATTATCCATGGATGGCCAATATTAACTTTGATGAGAAGCATTTCTGCGGCGGCGTGTTCCTCTCTCCCTCAGCCCTGATGACAGCCGCACATTGTTCATCCAAGCCCAGAGGTGCTTATAGTGTGGAGTTCCGTCGATACAACATTTCAGCTCCTGCCGCTTCAGAGTCAGTTCAGACATTCCAGGTATCTAAAATTGTGGTTCATCCTGAGTATAGAGGCACAATGGCTCCTAATGATATTGCCATCTGGAAATTAGCCTCTTCTATCCAAGGCCCCTTTGAAACAATCCAGATAGGCACAGAAGACGACGCAAGTAAAGTAGGATCCACCGCTATTGCGCTAGGATGGGGCCGGTCTCACCCCAATGGAGAATTTTCAAAAGCTCTTCAGCAGGTCACTGTCCCTATAACTGACTTTGATATCTGTAGCTTAGTTTGGCTTATGCGAGGGCCTTCTCTGGACAAAAAAGTACAGCTCTGTGCTGGTGGTCAGAACGGAAAAGGTGTTTGCTTAGGGGATTCAGGTGGCCCGCTGTTCAAACTTCAAGGCAACACACCCATTCTTTTAGGCCTTACCTCTTATGGCAAGCCTTGTGCTTGGCAGGGAATACCAAGTGTATTTACCAAAGTTGCTTCCTTTAGTGATTTTATTAAGGAGAATTCCTAAATATCCAACAAAAGCTATTTAAAATATTTTTGTTTTTTAATGTATGTTTTTCTACTGTAAGTTCAGAACCTGTGGGACAAAATTTAGGATTGCCAAATCTTACATCCAAATTTTAAATCACCTTTCCAAGCAACTCATCTGGGTGAAAATAAAATATTTAATAAAATCACCTCATTTAATATGACAAGTTGAGATTTAATCAAATTTTCAAATTTCAAATTCTCTTGAGCAGATAACTCAACTAAATAAAGACAAAACACAACAAGCAAATGTGAGTTACATGAATCAGAAATGTGGGATTCTAATATGCAATTTGAGATTTCCTGTATGGCTAACAAATCATAGACAACATATAAAAAGCAATGAATCTGAAATTGCAGGATTTTCAAATCCAAGACCAAATTTCAAATCATAATTGAGGTAAATTCAAAATAAATATAATTTATGGGTGTCTCAAAAAGGATGCTAAAGGATCTAGGAGTGGATTCGTGCTAATTCTTTTAGGAATCATAGGCATTCTCAAGAATCACCCTATTCCAGTTCAGGACAGCTAAAATTTAGATCCTAATATTCACTGACTCAACATACTCAACAATAAAATTTTCTAAAACACACACTCCTCTTATTGAGTTTAATTTTATTAATAAAATATCACTATGTCTTCTTTCAATAAAACCCAAGTCAGCAAGCTGATCCCTGGCCTTGACACAATCATGCAGTATTACACTGGTTCTGCCTATGTGAAAGCTCTGTCTATGGCATCCCTAGCTTTCAGGCCCCTCTTTAAGCACTACCCAGGAGTGTATTTGTTCTTCTGGTTCCCAAGGCAGACACATTCCCCCCAGACAATCAGCCTGCAAGACACAGAAAAAAGCTTTTATCCCCCCAAACTGATCTGGAAATGGTTGAAAAACAAGAGATTCTTATGTCCCCTGGGGAAATAGCTGTCACAATGGGGTTTGAAAAGTTTACTATGGCTGTAACCCTACCAGCTCATCCCAACTGTGGACCTCCTCCCAATAAGATACCAACTGGGTTCTGTGCATCAACTGACAGTGACAAATCCAACTCTCTCATGTTGTTCATAATAAGGCATGCTCCCTAAATGCCCTTTGTCTAGGTACACCTCCAGCTAGGGCTTTATGTGGGTTTACTAACAAAAAAACAGCCAATTAATGGATATATAGAGTACTGGTTGCCACAAGAATCTTGAATAATAAAGTTCTTGATGGGCCAAGTTTGATGGACACTGACCCCTACAATTTATACTGTCATCAACTTTGTCAAATAATGAGCAATGAGAACAAGTAGTGATGTCATCTTCCTGCCCTATGTCAAGATTTCTGCAAGCATCCAAGATTATGAAGAAAAGTGAATCCAATCTGACATTTACAAGCACAGCCCAACTTTGTACAGATTTGTTGAAGCTTTGCTGGCAGTTTCTCTGGTGGGTGTCAGCTATTGCTACACTTTTTCAAATATCACAGACAGAAATCCATACCAGACAGAGCTCAAGGACATGCTGGTAAAGTGGGCTACACAACAAGCTATGCACACAGATGTACTAAGTGCAGAGATAGAGCAGCATTAACGGCTTTCAAGAAAATTATGGCCGCAGGGCACACCTTCTGGACCTGCCTCACCAACCATGCTGACATGCATCTTGCAGATGTGTTTTTATACAATAATGGTTCTGCTCTCAGGTGCTCAAAGCCTGCCACTCACAATAAACTGTGCACCAAAGTTGAAAAGGGGTTTGAGCTTTTCCCTTCTGTCTTTGTCCAAGACTTTTATATATGTGATTATTTTAATACCAGTGACAGCAATAAGTAAAAAAAGACTCCTGCCTTCCCCCTTGCTCATCTATTTGGCATATTAAGTCTGCCTAGTAACAGAAGAAGAATTCAAGCAAATGAAGAAGATGTCTCTTGCTGCTTCTTCCAGCAACAGTGGCAAAATCAATTATAGGGATGCAAAAGTGAAATTCAAAAGCGAGAATCTAAAAGTGGCTAAGCCAACAATTTTAAAGTTTCAAAATTAAATTAAAACAACTCATCTGGAATTAAAAATGATTATGTCCATATTAAATACTTTTATTTATTCTCTCAACTAGAAAAGTCAAGAAAAGTAGTTACTTTATTATAAAAAGCCATTTTGAAAATTTAAAAAGTGTTGACTTGGCCACTTTTAGATTCTCACTTTTGAATTCTCAATTTTGCATCCCTACAGTTGATTTTGCCACTGTTACCCTTCTTGCCAGTCAACTAACACAGTCTCTACATCCCTCTTTAAAACATCATTGACAACCCATAAACCCTGACACCTAGCACCTCACACAAGCTCCATGCTCAAAATAGGCCCCTTTTAATAGTTCACAGCCTTGTGATCTTCTTTTCATCATATTTTGTGACATTTTTCCCTTGATTAGTAATAATATGTCTCTTTCCTTACTAATCTAATAAATTTGGCATACTGTCTTACAATTAATAATTAATTCTTATATTTATAATATCATTCTATAATCAGGCAATATTTTTCTGGATTTGCTGCAGCAACCTTTGATATCTCTAAATACATTTATTACTTACTGGTGTAAAAATAGTCACCATCAATGTAAAAATTACGTTAAGTTTATGCAGAAAAACTTTACCTTTTATAATTCATGTATGAATTGGTAAGTGTCACAGATGATATTTTGCTTCTAACTTAAAAGCAAAGCCAAAATCAAAGGCAAATCTAGGACCTCACATCCTGCTGCCTGACTGCCCCAGAAGACCAGGAGCCCAGCTGCCTTAATTTTTTGGATCAAATCCAAGGGTTATTTAATTAGAAGCCCATAACTAAGGGAGTTTTTCCAAAGTCTGAAAGGATAAAAGCTAATAGTGTAACACCTGAATTCTGCTCCTACATAAAAGCAGCTACATGCCAAAAGAGAATTTAAGCTAATCCAAAAATGGAGCCTATCAATAGAAGCTATCAGATAGTGGCCCCTAGTGTTAGGAGTAGCACATATTTGGCCAGCCTTCCTGACTTTGGGAATAAAGGTTATAGACAAGAACATTTCTGTATCTACTTGCTAGTACCAGAAAATAATGGTACATCCAAACCTGAAGTCTCCCTGATGCTTCCAGTTTCCCAAAAACAGACAGCCCAAAGTCCAGATGTCTGCCCTAAGAATGACGCCTGGAAAAATAGTATATATGTCATGTAAAGCTTGGATAAGGCTTTGTTGCCATTCTGATAGAAAACTGTGATGAAAATTTGGTTTAATAAAATTCTACCTTACTTAGTCCTTGTTTTTTTACTATTTTGACACAGCTTCAGCAGGTTCTTTTTCTCCTGGAATACCATCTACTGAAATTGCATACCCATTACCCAAGCTATTTTGTTCTCCTGGTTCTCCTTTTAGTCCTTTGCTATTCACAAAATATTCATCCAAGCCAGATTATTTAGAGTTTGACCATAGAAAACATAAACCTAGCTGACCTCCTGGTCCAAACTAGAGTACCTGAACAAGTTAACAATGAGGGCATCTGTGGCGCTCCTGCTTCTAAAAGGTCACCAAGGTGTGTCCTGAATCAAAGAAAGAGACTGACTGGGTTAGGGTGACATACTCAGTATACTAGTTTAATGTAAAAGACAAAAGTGAAGCATTTGACAACCAAACAGGAAGAATAGGGTTTGAGAAAGCCATTATTAACCCAAAAAGAAGATCCCTTAGAAATCTTTTGTGATATATATTGTCCTTGATCTTGTACATGCTCTTGTTCTTGCTCTGCTCTTCTTAGAAATCTTCTTATCTTCTATTTTCTTGGAGTCTTTTTGACCATCTACCCCTTCAGAAAGAACTTCTGAACACTTCAGAAAACATCTGTTTATTTCAAATCAATCATACATGTAACCATCAAGATGCATATTAGCGCCCAACAAAGTTTATGCTTACAACTGAAAGATTTTCAAAAAAGCTCCCCAAACTTTCCAGAAAGCATCATTTTTATAGTGCCCTTTTCCCAAAGTTTCTGCCTTCATAATGGCTTTCTTCAAAAGCTTAAACTATTGGCGCTCACTTTTTCCTATAGCAGAATTAGCTTAAACACAACACTCAAAGCTTAAAGTATTAATTCACTGTTTTGTATCTTATACTTAGAATTTTTGGCTTCTAACCAATCATATTTACCATAAACATGTCCTCAACTCAACCTATGATTGTAGCACTGAAAGCTAAACTATTTCTGAATATCCACCTTAATCCAACTAGGAAATCTATTTCCACTGCTCAAATGGCTCAAACTGTTAACACTTTATGCACCAAAGGGTTAACTAGTTTCCTGTTCCAGCACCAATCTTCCCTATCTTCTAGTATATACTTATTAAATAAATAAAACCTTATTTATTATTTTCTTCTTTAGTTATTTAATTTCTTTTTACCTTTATAAGCATTTCTTTTATCTCATTTAATCTTTTTCTTGTCATCTTACTCTTTTATTCTTTAATTTATTTCTCTTTTCTAATATCTTTCTTGGACACTATAGGTAGCTTTCATATAGTCCTTCTATTACACCTCTCCTTCTAGCCCTTACATATGTCTTCCATCTGGGCTTCTCTACTACTAATGCCTTTATATGTCCTTCATCTGAGCTTCTCTCTCTGCTAGTCACTACATATGTCCTCCATCTGAGCTTTTCTTCCTTTATTTAGCCATCATAGATGTCTTTCACTGAGAGCTTAAAAGGAAAGCAATACTCTATTCCTGCTACTTTCTTCCCTCTTTTCTCCCCAAGGGTTTAGCTTGAGAATTTTTAGAGTAATCAACTCTAATTCCTAGGAATTGCCCAAATCCCTTGAGTTCAGCAGCTATTTCTCTGGACAGCCACTCCTCAGGTTATTCTAGGCGCCCTATGCTTAAAAAGTGGTAGAAAGACTCTATCTTAAAACCACTCAGAATACATAGGCAGAGAAAGTCTTACTGTGAGAATTGGGGAGCAGGTTAGGAGGAAATAAAACCAAGCTCACAATCACAATAAAAATTGCAGATTCAGCAATAACCTTTTGGTTATTGCCAACAATTCCTGGGAGGCCAATGGGGAAAAAGAATAAACTTAACCCTAAAAGCAACAGAAAAACCAAATGAATAAATTAGACACAAATTTTTTTGAACTTTATTAGAGTATAGAATAATTAAACAAGGTCTTTTACAACTCTCACATTCATTTAAGGGGAGAGGGAATTGGAGTGAGAGGTTGAATGTCACCAAAATAATTGACTAATGATATGAGCGGATACAAATGCATTCCTTGAGGCAGGAAGATCTTGACAAATTTTGAATGGACATTATCAAAAAGGAAAACAAACTCAACTAAAAATTAAGGAACCTTCTTTGGACGCAATTATCACTGCTCCCAGCCACTCTTGAACATAATATTTAACCAGTGATGTCTCTTGGGTGGGTTAGGTGGGGCTTCTTTTAGAATAATTCCACAAGTATTAATTCAAGGGGTTTTCTTGGGCTTCTTCAGTAAATTTTGAATAATTTTCAAACATAATTTGGTGGAGGTCCCCAGGCATTTGGTGGGAGAAAAAGTGGAAGCCTAAGAGGAAGGCGTAAATTTACACTTAAAATCTTTATTTTAAGAGGCAAAATTGGCTTAGCTGAATTCCACCATATGGTATCAGAATTTTAGTGCTACTTGAATACTACATCATCCCAGGGAACCCCAACTGTATTATCCCCCCAGTTGGCCTTCTGGAAATGCAATGCCAACTCAGCATCCTCCTCTTTCAAGGGAACTCAGCTGTATTATCACCCCAGATGGTCTATAGATGCTTACCCTGTCTTTGAATAACTATCCCTGTGTACTCTCTTCACCTTTCTTAGATAACAATAGAGGGCTAACCTACTGTCACCCTAATACAAAGCCAAATAACCAGTATCTACTTCTCTCAGACCAATATTATGTTCTTGGAAAAAAATAAGCCTATTTCTGAAAAATTGCTCCACATGTTGGATTTCACATAATCTGATACACCCTAAAACCTGGAATATTTAGAGATAATTACAACTTTTTGCCCAGATATCTAGTATCAATGAGTCTTTCCATCACCCCCAGCCTGACCAAACACAAGACTATGTTTTCACCAATGAGACTACATGCACTCAGCTTTTCAGATACTTTACATTACTCTGACAGGTATGGTAGACTCTATGATGCCCTAACTTAGACCCTGTTCTATGCTCAGGCATTCTCTCTTACATTAAATTAGTTTTAAAAGCTATGTCAACAAGAAAAAATAATTCAGATTTAAACAAAATGAAAAATCAGATGTAAAAAAATTGAAATGAGCCCAAATATATTGTAAAATAATATATATTTATTTTTAATTTTGTTTACATCTGAGTTCATTTTGTTTTAATCTGAATTATTTTTGGTTGTTGCCATAGCTTTTAAAACTACTGTATCAACTTGGAACCAATATTGTGGCGGTCCTTGCCCTCTGGGTTGGCAGCCCAGCCTGTGCCTGTGTCTTTTATGCCACCCAGTATCTGCTATCATGATAGTAATCATATTCTAATATATTTTGTCCAATAAAAAGAATTATAATATTTTTGGTCTTTAATGTGTTTTTCAATTAAATTTTACCCATATTTAGATATATTGGCAATTAATAAAAATATTGATACAGTGTATGTTAAATTAAAAAGAGTATATTTATGTACTGATATTAATTATGAAAGAAGCAAGTTTAGAGGCATATAATAATACAAAGGATCTATATTACATTTTACTGTCAATAATTGAATTTTTTAGAATATTGACTTTCTGCTACTGTCTGCTTGTATATGGTTGGCTGGCTCTTCACTCTGTTGCCTTGATGATAGGAGATGAGGCTTTCTTCTTGACTACTGCTGGTCTTGGGGAGGCAACCTCATTTCCTATTGCCAAGGCAACTGAGTGAAAATCCAGCCAATTAGATGCAAGTATTAAATAGCAGAAAGTCAATATTTTCAAAGGAAACCTTTAATTATTGATAGTAAAATTTAATATAGATCCTCTGTATTATTATATGCCTCTAAACTTGACTTATTTAATAATTAATATCAGTACATAAATATACTAGTTTTAATTTAACATGCACTGTATCAATATTTTTTATAATTGTCAATACATATAAATAGGGGTAAAATTTAATTAAAAACACATTAAAAACTAAAGTTATTATTATTCTTTTTATTTAACAAAATATTCTAGAATAATCTATCTAATATTTAATTTTAATTCTAATTATTAGTAAAAATTACCATTTATAGTTACGTTTCAATAAAACATTAACATTAACATTAGAATATGTTAGGTAATAAAATAATTGTTTTGATTAATTAAATTTTATTATATAGTGGATAAAAATAATTTAAATGTACTAAATTGTGGTGGGATACACTATCTAGAAAGACACCATCTAGAAAATGCTATCTAGAAAACACCATCTAGAAAGACGCCATCTAGAAAATGTGTTCTAAAACGCCATCCAGAAAATGCCATCTAGAAACCCTATGTCAAATTTCTGGCTAAACTGTGCTGGATAACTTAAAAATTTCTAAAAGCCCAAAAACATTTCAAAAACAATAATAAAACATATGACTAGACTCAAAATAATCTAAAGATTTCAAATCTGCAATAATGATATGGGATCAGCTAGTACCAACTTTAGTGTGCAAAGCTCCAAAGCCAACATGCCCCAAAACTGTAATATTTTCATATTGAAATTTGTTCCTATGCTTGCACCTATATACTAAAAATAAAGTAAAAATTAAACATTTGGAAGTGAAGTAGTCAATAGAAGAGTAAATTGATAAGGCTTTTCCCCCAAGAGCCCAGGAAATGCCTTTGAGATTGGTAAGGCATCCATCTCTGGTGTAGCAGGTCAAAACCTCCTTAGTAATACTTGAAAGCTTGACCTGCTAGTCTGCATGCTTGGATACAACAGCTTTGCGTTTGATGACCTGGGGGTAAAGATGGTCCCCATGGTCATACCAGATCTTCAGCTTGTTGATAATCACAATGAATCTGGGCTTCTTTACCTTAAACAGGCAGGGAAATCAGTTGTGTCAACCTTCAAGTGATGAGGTGGTCTTGGTTACACCATTCTAACCCTGATTATAGCAGTTCCAGTTAATGGAGTCACCACCCTTGCATGTATAAAATCATTAATTAAACATTTTAAAGTTGAAACACAAATATTAAAGATCCTTATATGACAAGGAATAAAACCATTATATTAAAAGTGGGGGTTTAATGGCTGTGTTACAGGGAGATAGTACTATCAAAGTGGTAAAAATTTGAGTTGATTCATTATATGTGGTCATAAATTAATATCATACTATATTCTCAGTTAAAAAAGCAAATGCTTGGATTTATCACATGGAAGTATTATTATTATTATTATTATTTTATTACAGATGTTGTCTTTTAGATGGCATATTTTAGGGTATTTATTAAGTGTTTTTATTCTCAAAAATCTATTTGGATAATACTATTTTAATTTTAATTTGTGATAGCGTTTTCTAGATACGGTTTTTTGAGATGCTGTATTAGAAACCAATATGTAAAAATTGTTTAATTAATAATTTTCATTACCTTTTTTATTTTGCTGGTGTAAATCCCAACTCTTATACAATTATTTTTCTATATGGTATATTTCTAGATGGTGTTTTCTAGATGTTGTATTGCACCCAAAGCAGGACCCCATCTTTCTGAGACAATTTGATTTAGAATCAAGTTGTATGGAATATAGTGGAGCAGGCCCACTACAGGATGCATTTTAAAAAAATTTAACCAGGAGATAATTTAAGTTTAAGAGTATAATTTTTTAGAGAGGACTCAATTCTTGAGAGTTAAAAAGTGAAAAATTTCCCAATATGTATGAAAATTATTGACTAAGCAATACCACCTGAATCCAAGGCTCCTATTCTGTCCCATTTCAAGAGTACCTTGTCCAGCACACAAAAAAACCCCATGTGATTAAATTTTATGACCATTCTGATGAACAAGGTTCTATCAGGTGACTCTTAGATTAATTCTATTTATCAATGTCAATATCCCTCAGTGAACATATTTTGCTGAAGAACTGGAGCAGCAGTAGCCCATTTTTGATCAACAGTTTAATTTAGATCCATCAACTTGGTTAAATGTTTCCCCAATTTTTTGGTTTTCTGGTTAGGACAGATAATGCTAGAATTATGGAAGCTACCATGACAGTTTGAACCTTCACAGTATGAAAAATACATCAATCCTATACCCCAAAAAACAGCTTTAGACAAGAACATCTTAGATAGTCTTAAAGAAAATCATGATCAAGAAACTTAGTATAAGAATTATATTCACCTTTGTTGATTAAATCACTATTTTATAAAGATTGTAATGAACCTTAGTTCATTCAAGTCATTAAAACTTTCTAGTAGTATTTTTTACTCAAATCCTCTTTCTAAACCCCTGCTCTTGAGGAATTTCCTCCTCATTTAGTACCTGCTCCTAATCCCATAAGAATTAGTAACAGCTACTCCTTGTACACAAATATACCAGTTCCCAATGTATCCATTGATATATACAAAGGACCTTGCTATTTAAAGATACATAGGAACCAGAAATACATTCCCAGACTAGCTTTTATAGACAAAAAGCTAACCCAATTGATACATATATATATCCCTCCCACAGCACCACCATCCAGCCCTCAGGTAGAAGCCCCTAATGCTTCTGGAATAATGTCTCTATTGCTGTCACCTGGGTACTTGAGCCTATTATAATTGACTCTGACTGGAATTATTGATTCTTGTACCCTGTAAATATACAGATTTAATCCTTTTGTCCATAAAATCTCCTATAATATGAATTTGGAAACAGTATGTTACCTTGCCCTGCCAACCAATCAAACACTAGTTAGTCTTCTGACTGATCTTGATAAATATTGGTGGGCAGTTCCTGATAAAGATAAAAACGCTGATAAGAAGTCAAATTATCAACAGTGAAGGGAATTTCACACTCTGAATATATGTAGTAAATTGAGGGGGGATTTGAGAGGTCTGAGGCCTAGCTTGTAACTGATCCAGAATTAAAGTTGGCAAGATGGAAAAAACTTAATTCAAGGGCACTAAAGAAGCTAAAAGTTCCATCAAAATCATTGCAAAGCCTTGTTAAGACTTAGAACTTAGGGGAAGTATTTAATCTTTACTGATATACCTTAGCTATGCACCTATTAAGATTCTGTTATTAATCTGATAGTCAGTTACAAATTTTCATAGTGCTGATGCACTCCTATACATGTTGAGTTATGGGGCTAATATTCATATATCACAAATGGTTTCAAAGGGCTGTTTTCTTGCCAAGTAAATAAAAAATGTTTTTACAGTCTTTTTTCTAGTTTTTTTACCTCCAAAAGGCAGTTATTGAGAATGTGTTACTCAACAGGATGTATCCCAAGGAATCACACCTTGACACACTCAATTATTATGTGAAGCAGTTTTCCACTCACAATCTATGGCCTTTTTTAGGTTTTGTTTGCCACCTGCCATTGGTAGACCCTTAAGATGCCAAACTACTGGCAAATAATAAAGGGGGAAAGACCCACAACTCTGAGTTGCTGCACTAAGAGACAATTATTCCCAACCAGTGCATTTTTTGTGGCCTTGGTGCACTATCCTGAAGGGCTATAAAATGTGTAGATTTTGCTTGGCTTAAAAAGCCTCATTGCCTTTCAACTCTTTGATCAATGTAGTAATACAGAACTAACACTTATCTAGCCTGCAGGCAAAAGGTGGCTCAAAGAGACTAACCTCCAAGAAACCCAATCCCTGTTTTAATTTGACACCACCAGTCATTATTTGTCTTTGGTCCTAAGAGACCCAACCTTCATCACCTCCTTGTTACTGAGGTACACAACAGCCAATTCATACATCATTACTGGCTATAAATACAATCTTTTTTACTGTTATTTGTTGTCAGGGACCCACTTGAGAGGGAACAAGTTACCAATCTGATGATCCAAGGCCCCTAAGTCAAGCCCTGCAATAACCAAACCAATCAGAACTGTAACTATAGCCAGGTGACCAAAGTGCCCTAGGAATGCAAACTGACTCATCATTGAACTGAATCTACCCAGCAAGTAATATCCCACCAGGTAGGGCAACAGATAGAAGGAGGCATTTGGTTTCACCAAGGAAGGTTCAGCAGGTGGAGGTAGAGTTGTGGACTGGCTTTACTGGAACTTTCTTCCCCAGTGACCTGAGAGATATTTTAATCAACCATTTGCCAGGGACTCCTTCTGGTGGGAGTCATCAGGAGAAGAATTATGTCAGTCTGTGGCAGGAGTTGGGTTTTCAAGTCCCAATACCACAGAAGGGAAAGGAACTAGAAACCAGAACAGGAATTGACTTCCTTTCATGGTTTCAAAAAGGGGGTGCAAGAGATAAGTGCAGACAAGCTTAGAATAGAAGAAATATCTTTATTGTTGGAACAGGTAAGAATAATAAATGTAGCTCCCTTATATATCTCAGTGGTTAGCTTACAAAATATTTAAGATGCTAAGAAATGGAAGAGGTATTAAACCCAGGTTACTATAAAATAAAGGCTGAAACTATCACTCTGATCAGATGTTGCTCTACCTGGCACTTAATAAACTTACTGTGTAAAATATGAAACTAAGAGGGTCCAGGAAGCAGCCAAAATTAAGTGGTGATAATAGTGAACATCAGTGGCAACTAAGTACGGAGCCTGATTCAAATATAGACCAAATAGTTTAGAGAGCAACAAACAAACTGCACACAGCCAATCAGCTGTTGGACGGTAAGTGATGTGGGCTGGCCAGGTATTAACATTTTTGAACTAGGGAGCAAAAGCCAGCACAAAAGTTAAATTAATTAAATCCATATAAATAGGGAATATAGTCTTGATACTAGTGTTTAACTTCACGTTTGGGTGGTCTTTAGGGGCCTGGGTTCAATTCCCGTTAATGTCATGATAAGAATTAACCTTTGTGTCACAAACTTGATTGTTGGTTTTCTTTTCTTTGGTATCAATTAAAATATTACCCACAAAATTAATGGAGTCAGGGAAGAAATACCTGACATTTGTAATAGTAAGGTATTAGCAAAACATTCACAGCAGGGGGCTCTGAGAAAACAACAGTTCATTACTACCTCCACCCTATACAGCATTTTTGAGTCCTTAGAGGATGAGCTTGGATTTTCTGTTTTAATAGCAGCTATAACCACAACTCTTTTCCTCTTGGTGGTGATAAAAAATGCTGTATAATTAAATTTGCATTTTTTGACGTTTAGGACAATCAGCTCCTTTGTATTGGAACTGTTTTGATGAACAAAATCTGGTTTGATTCCAGTGTTTGCCTAATTGTATGCATCAAAATCATATCCTTTCAGGAACTGTTGGTGTTACAACCAAGTTTCCAGACTTGCCTGCTAATGTATCTTACAATACACAGGGGGCGCTCAATGAGTCACCCCTTGACGTGTCTAACAACACGAGCCAATCTGATGGCAATGTGGAATGGCGGGCACTTCCTCCTAATTAGGCGCTACCAATTTGACCTGCTGATCCCCGCACAAGTTATTCCTTGGCTTCAAACCTTACATGGAACACGCCACTATGCCACCCCCTTGTGGTCTTGTGGCTTTCCCCATATAGTATATTAATCACAATATTCTACAATAAAAAATACCTTATTCTTATCATTTCTGTCCTTTCTATTGGACTGTTGTCTTCCCCAATTCCAAATAATGAATCCTCATTGGTTCAGTTGCAACAGTGGTAGCAGCAGTAGGTTCACAACCTACTTAAAACAAGAATTCTCCCTAAGAAAGGACAGAGTACAGGCTGTATGGCTACTCCCCATCAAGAGACCTTCTTACCAATCCCCAAGGGAGACATCCCTGACGGGTATGTTATTTACCAAGACCAGCTCGTCCTTACAAGTGTGTATAATTGGCTCCGCCTTGGGCAGCGTGACGCCAGCGTCACCCCTCCCCAGTTGGACCTTTCACAACATATGCTCAATCTCTAGCTGGAATCCTTTGCAAGTGGAGTCAAAGGGGCCAACATTGTCAGTTGGCTTCAATCCACCAAGACCCGCCTGTTGTGAATACCGCTATTCACCATGTATTAATTTTGCCTTTGGTGGGCCATTTCAAAGACAAATCTCTTGCTTTTGCTTTTGCCTCTCAAAATGAGTTGATGACTGAATCAGGAAATACAATTGTTTGGTTTCTTGATCCTGCGCGACTCACTTGCCCCACTCATGCTGGTGGCAAGTGATCCTACTGTCCTGGTAGTGTTTTGTGGTATTTCTAACCACTATATATTCCATTTCATATTCACCAATAAAATTAAGTTCTATTCACATTTTTGTCTTTGCGCCTCCAGTACTTCTGCGCCTCTCTCTAGCCACAACTAGTAGAGATTATTCTTCCAGGGCCGCAAGGTAATCACATAGCCTTCCCTGTCATCTAACTGAGACTTAGTACAAATCCAATCCTAAGGTTAGGATTTCCCGTTGTGTGTCTGTGCTGCGCCTCAGAGCAACACAAAAATGGTGCTCACTACAGGGGCTGTAAGCCCCTCTGTTATCCCTTTTGCATCCACGTTTTCAGGTCCTTTGCCTCCGCCTATACAAGAGCCAACTTCACCTGAAATTACTAGCCCTCCTATTGAGGAAAATATTGCCAACCCACCTATTACCCCTACTATACTGAACCTTGGGAATGGTCCCTGCCTAGTTGCTTACCCCATGGGTGCCCCTGACTTAGAAAAAGTCATGTTGGTAGCCCTTGGGATAGCCCGCGAAGGAGCCATCCCTTGCCTTCAGCTGCAGTTCAGTCAAGTGGAATACTATGAATTGATTGTGGCTCCTCAAATTCCGCAGCATCTCCTCTCAGTGGCTGGCTCCGCTGAGCACTTACTATTGTCCTTTGTGCAGCCTGCCTTGGCCCACCATCAAATGGTGTTGGGGATTTACGTCCAAGAAATCTTGTCTCTACAAGCAGAAGTTACTCATCACTGGGACCAGTTTGCTTCCTACCAACAGTGGATACATTCCCTGTTTTCCTTGGTATCTGACAATCAGCGCAACACTGTTACCTCCCAGACCTGTTTGGTTAATTCTATCAAACAAATACGCTAGTCCATCCCCAAATACGTGAGAGAATGTCTACACAAGTTTCACCAGCTAGAACAACCCTGGCAAACTCAAGTAGATTCAACTTTAAATGCTTATCTCACCAACTTCAAACAACTTGTGCAGCAGCTCAATGCATTCAGCACGTATTCATTCAAGCAACTACAGCAGGTGGCAGACTTTGCTACTAACAGCCTTAATGAACTCAGTGCAGTGTTTGATCAAGAGAGAGCTGCCACTGCTGCTACTATAGCTAAACTCCAGAGTCAAGTGAATGAGCTATCTACGCCCAAGCCTGATGTTCTGCCCTCTCCCCTTTCTGAAGACTTGGTGGATAGAGAGCAGAGAATATGGGATGCCATTTGTAAGCTACGTACAGCTACCTGCAGTCAGGGACGTCCTGCTGAAGCCCCTCAACCTGATCCTCAGGTGCTTGAATTAACTGCTCAAGTTGCAGAGCTACAGTAAGAACTTGCTGCCCTACGTGAAATGATGGCAACTGCTGCTAGTGCAGTTGGGGTTGTTAATGAAGATGGTTACTGCCCTGGCTTATTAGGAGCTCCTTGTATCTAATGCGCTAGGGAACTAATTGCTCTAGCTAACAAAGTGGATCAATTGAAGCGGGACCATACTGAACTGGATAGAGATTGTACAAGAGATGAATGACATGATTGACTCTGTGAATGATAGGTTTGCCCCTTGCCTCTCAGTGGGATCATCCCTTACTTTGCAACTGGCTGAACTCTCCATAATAGTGACCACCCAAGGTCAACGCTTAGATACTACTGCACAACAAACTACTCAAGCTGTCAATACAGGTGCTTGCGCTGTCAAGACCCTTACTACCCTTGAAGAAAGTGTTTGTCAGCTATGGGCTAGACAGCCCCCCTCTGAATCCAAAGCAGAGTTTTCCCTGTGTATAAACATACTCAATAGCATCAATGGTGTTCCAACTCCCAAAGAACATTTTAAGCTTACCTTTAATCAAGTCTTTGACCCCAGGACCTTGACCATTGCAGCTTTCCTAACTATCTACAAAACTGCCATGAGACAAGCATCAGATAAGGTTAAGAAAGAACATATTCTGACCTGTCTACATCCGACTTGCCAGGAGGTGGTGGTGCCTGAACTACCCACCATTGAGACATGGGAAGATATACAGCAGCTTCTGATTGACAAGTTTGGTGGTGACCTTAGCCTGGAAGTAAAAAAGACGCTTTTATGCATATTGCTTTCAAGCCTAAGGAGACGCTAGCTGAGTTTGCAGACAGGTTCTACATGGAAGGACAGCAACTGATAACAAGCAGACAATTGACAGCCCATGAAGCTTACATGGCTTGAGCTCAAGCTCTCAAAGTTAACCAGCTTCTGTGCCTTCACTTCAAAGCCCATACGACTGTGCTTTCCTCTATGAAGAGCATAAAGACACTGTTGCAGGACATGCACCTTACCCATTCTGTAGCAGATGTTAGGGAAGGTTGAGCTATGTCTAACTCTGGTTTGTCTTTCTGTGGTCCTTGAATTCTTACCATGAACTCGCAAAATCCTCCTTGGTGCCAAGGTTGCCACAACTGTGGTCAGATAGGTCACCATTCTCAAGTCTTCACCAACCCACAGGTTGAAGGAGCTGATCCAAAAGAGCAGGCGGGAAAAGAACAGTCAACCTAGAGGCAGAGACGCTCTCAGTTGACAATTCTTCCCAGTCTCTTTCAATCCCTCCCTATATATCTGAATCTGAGCCTGCTGATAATGAGGCTCCTCATATCCTCCTCTTGTTCCACAACATCTCTTACAACTCTGACCTGGATGACTTTGATACTGATGACGCCATTGCATATGGGTACTCTGTCTTGGCTGTTCCTGAAACCATTACAGTCCCCTATAAGTTGCAATCAGGAAAGACTACAACTACCACTAAGCATTTTTCTGAAGCCAAAGAAGTTTTCTCTTACCCTTACCTCACTCAAGCTAAGAGGTCCCCTGTGCTAGTGGAGTTGTCAGAGGAAGCTGCCAAGGTTGCTGACGCTGTCTTCAAGAATGTATCTGTTTTGCTCCCTCTCCAAACTTTTTATAAGGAATTCCCAGGATTAAGATGCATGATTGAGAAGTGGGATAAGGAACTAGCAGAGGCTCAAGATATCTTGGCTGTCCTTCTACCCTTTGGTTGCACTACCACTCAAGTAGAGATATCCATTCAAAAAGTGAAGATCAAGGCTGTTTTGGACACTGGTTTGCCAGTCAACATTGTCTCCTCCAAACTTGTGAAGAAACTCAAACTTGCCCCTGACTTTAATTATCACCAGTTGTATGGCAGGGCTGGACTGTCTATGACCCGCGCCATAGGGGTGTACTCCGCTCTACCCATGCGGTTTGGCAAGCTTCTCCTAGCTGCACCAGCAGTTGTCTTGGAAAACAAGAGTTACAATCTCTTAGTTGGCACTCAGTTCCTTAGGGAATATAATGGGATAATCAACTTTAAAGATGGTTACCTCTCTATTATGGGATATGAAGTCCCTCTGATCTTTGAAGAGCCAGTTAAAGTTCCTGGGAAATGTCTCAAGACATGTGCCTTGGAATATCCCACTGGGGTTTTCAACCTCAAATATCACACCCACTCTTCAAACATGAAATGTCTACCCATGGCTTGTCCTGCATCTGAAGGGATCCCTCTCCTAGCCATGTTTGCTGTCACCATCTCCCCTGGCTCCCAGGCCATCCTAGACTTCCAGATATCATATGAACTACCTGAACAAACCTTCTTGGAGTTGTACTCCCCCCCTCTTTAGGGCGCAATAAACCTTATCTCTGTCCTGGAATCCTAGATGTCTCCCATGAAGACCCTGTTCAATTGCTGGTAGCCAACCTGAATGCACTCCCCATGACCATGTCTAGGGGGCAGGTTGTCAGATATGGCAAGTTGTTGAGCGCTCCTGATTTCCTGTCTCTTCATCCCTTTGGCATATTCCAAGATTTTAACCTACCTGAGGATGAACCCCAAGTCCTATCCTTTTTCACTGCACAAGACTTTCCACAGCTGTCCCCAGTTCAACAGAAAGAGGTGCTAGACTTGCTAGACCAATTTTCTGACATCTTTGCTAAGGACAGTACCAACTATAGTTTAGCCAAAGGCATTATCCATCAGATTGACACTGGCAACACTCCTCCTTTCTGTGCTAAACCATATTGACGCAGCCGTGTAGAGGACGCCCAGGTATCTAAAGAGCTCAAAAAACTGTTGGACACTGGACTGCTGGAACCTTCCCAAAGTCCTTGGGCATCCCCACTACTCATCTTAAAGAAGAAATATGGAGGTCATTGTATTGTGATGGACTACCGCAGATTAAACTCTTTGACCAAGAAGGACTCATACACGCTGTTGCCTATCAATGATGCTCTCTGACATCTTGGAGGCTCTAAGTTTTTCTCCGCAATGAATCTGGCATCTGGATACTGGCAAGTTGATCTGTTGCCCAAGGATTGCCAAAAAGCCACGCTCATTACATCTGAAGGGCTTTTTGAGCCTACTCGCATGCCACAGGGACTCTGCAACGCCTCATCCACCTTCCAAAGGGCCATGGACTCCATCCTCTGTGACTTGAAGTTGTTGTGCGTCCTAGTATACTTGGATGATATAACGGTTTTCAGCGCTACCTTCACCAACCACCTGGCTCATTTCAAAGAGGTGTTCCTAAAGATTTGAGAAGCTGGCCTCAAACTAAAACCTTCCAAGTGCGCCTTCTTCAAAGAGTGTCTTGAATTCTTGGGTCATGAATTAACCCAGACAGGGATTCACCCAATGACTAAGAAGGTTGAGGCCATTGACAAAATGCTTCCGCCCACCAACCTGCCAGAGGTACAAGTCTTTCTAGGGATGATGGGCTACTACAGACATTTTATCCCTGACTTTGCCAATACTAGTGAACCTCTAGTCCAAATTTTACGTAATGTTCTTTTGAATGGACCGCCAGTCAACAGCAAGCCTTTAAGACCCTTAAGCAAAAACTCAAAGAGGCGCCAATCCTAGTGTATCCCAACTATGATAAGGAGTTCATCCTATACACTGACGCTAGCAATCTTGCTATTGGAGCTATTCTGGCCAAACTAGACGGTGTGGGTGTAGACCATCCTGTGGCTTACACTTCCTGCATGCTAAGCAAGCATGAGAAGCTTTATAGTGTCACAGAGAAGGAGTGTCTTGCTGTGTTGCATGCAGTCAAACAGTTCATCACTAGGTGTATGATACCCATTTCACAGTTGTCACTGACCATGCTTTGCTTAAATGGTTACAACAACTCAAGGAGCCAGAAAGGCGCTTAGCTAGATGGGCCCTACGTCTGCAAGGTTACAACTTCACTGTGCTCCATTGCCCTGGGATGCAACATCAGAATGCTGAAAGGGCTATCCAGAATGCCCATTCTTGCTTTACATCCTACAGAGGCTGACCAGTTGTACGAGCTAATTGGATACCCTTCTTCTTGGGAGAGTGAAACAGAAGAGGTCCAACTGGCTTTGTCCAAGCTATTCAAAGATACCCTCATACACAACAATCAACTCTTCAAAAAGGTACAAGATCAGTATCTGCCTTATGTACAACCCAGTCTTTGCCTCTTGTTTGTGTTGCAAGCTCATAAAGAGACTGGGCATGGAGGCATTGCTAAGACTTTTGACTGGCTTCAGTAGAATTACTTCTGGGAAAACCTTCACCTGCTAATCTCAGACGTCATAGCTAGTTGCCACAACCGCCAGCTGCAGAGGCCTCAAGCTGTTGCCCACAAGTTCAAATTAGTTCCCCCTCAACATGCTTTTCATACTATCAGCATTGACGTGGTAGGTCCTCTCCCCCGCTCACATTCTGGGTGTTACTTTATCCTAATTGTGGTTGATCACTTCAGCAAGTGGGTAGAAGCTTGCCCTACAAAGGACATCATGGCTAAGACAACTGCTGCCTTCCTGTTACAAGATGTTTTCTACTGCCATGGCTGTCCTCAAGTGTTGCTTTCAGATAATGGGACTAATTTCAATGCCAAGCTGGTAACCTCTGTTATCAAAGCTTTGGGGTCCCACCAGTCCTTCTCTGCCCCCTACAACCCTTCTATCAATGGGGCCGTTGAGCGTGCAAATTCAACACTAGTCTCCATCATGAGAAAGCTCACCTACTCTGACGCTTCTAATTGGGACCTATACTTACCTGCTGCTTTCTTTGCCTATTGCCTTAGTAAACATTGTGTCACTGGGTTCTCTCCCTTTGCTATGCTGTATGGGTGAGAGGCTACTACCTCATTGCTCTTGGGGGGCCCCTGCTTTCCTCTGATAAGGCCATGAATCCTGACAACCACATCAAGGATCTAGTCAACCGCATAATTGATATACAGGCCACTGCCTACACTTCTGCAAACAAGACTAAGATGCTTGAAATTTCTCCTGATAATGCAGAATGCTCCCCCTTGTCTGAATTTGATGTTGGCAACCATGTTCTTTACTACCAACATAGAGTAGGTGGGCGCGCGCATAAGCTGGACACTCTGTGGATTGGCCCTTTGGAAGTGACCTTCAAACGAGGGTCCAAATACACTGTGAAGCTCCTCTCCAGTGGTCATCCTTTTGCTCAAGTGCATACCAAGTTCCTCTGCAAGTACCACCCCCCTAAGGCCAATATAGGGGAGGGCAATGTCGTGAATACCACTATTCACCATGTATCAATTTTGCCTTTGGTAGGCCATTTTGAATACAAATCTCTTGCTTTTGCTTTTGCCTCTCAAAATGAGTTGATGACTGAATCAGGAAATACAATTGTTTGGTTTCTTGATCCTGCGCAAATCACTTGCCCCACTCATGCTGGTGGCAAGTGATCCTACTGTCCTGGTAGTGTTTTGTGGTATTCCTAACCACTATATATTTCATTTCATATTCACCAATGAAAATTAAGTTCTATTCACATTTTTGTATTTTTGCCTTCAGTACTTCTGCGCCTCTCTCTAGCCACAACTAGTAGAGATTATTTTTCCAGGGCCGCAAGGTAATTGCATAGCCTTCCCTGTCATCTAACTGAGACTTAGTACAAATCTAATCCTAAGGTTAGGATTTCCCATTGTTTGTCTGTGCCGCGCCTCAGAACACAACACCGCCTTTGTATCTGCCAGGTTACTGAGCCCATGTGGGTTGCCACTGCGTTGGGGCACCTCACAGGGCCCGCCACTGTATGGTTTACCAACTGGGCCAGCCAGGAAAGCAAAGTCACCTGGGCGGCATTCCAGGATGCCGCGAGATCCTGCTACAGCAAAACCTTCTTGCTTATTGTGGTGGGAACTCCCTTGTTAGCAATTAAACAGACTGGGTCCGTTCCCAAGTACCTTGCTGCCGCCCCCAAAGCCGTAACCAATGGGAATGCCATGCTTCTAACCCTAATTGTCAATGGTCTCAAGCCCCATATCTGTAAGTGGGTCCCCGTGTTTGTTGCACCTCCATCAATGACTGTTACAAGGCCATTGTGAAGGCCAACCATCAGGCTTTGATGGGCTTCTGCTGTACTAGTGATGCTCCGCCTCAACCTTGTGCAACACCTGGCAGTGGCCACAACCAAGTGGGCTGCTGCCAGCCACGCCAGCAGGATAATGGAATCAAAGCCCCCTTAAGGGGGAACTCCAGCTAGCACAAATCAAGGATCAGGGAAAAGCCTGGGGGTTGTAGCTATGAGAGGTTCTACAACCCCTTTTGACCCTTTCTCTCAATCCCTGCTTGCAAAGAACCCCTGTGACTACAGTGTACACAAGGTCAAAACCCTTGACGTCTTCCAGGTTCATAGTGACGACCCCGTACTTCAAGCAAGCCACCCTTCAAATAAAGTCACCGGCTTAATCTATCCCTTCCGTTTTTGTGGCAATACCCACAAACTATTGGTAGATACTGGGGACAACCACACTATGGTGGACCAGGCGTTTGCTGACTCCCAACAATTGGACCAAGTGCCTAGCAGGTTCAAGGCAGTACAAGTAGCTGACTCCCATAGGATTGCAATTACCCATGAGATGGCACCCTTCTCTGTGAGAATGAGGAACATCCAGGTTAAGCTCTCTGGGCCAATCATGGCAGGACTCAGCCACAACATAATTGCTGGCCTCAACTGGCTTTGGCACAACCATCCCTACATTGACTGGGATACGTCTGTTATCACCCTCAATAGGAAAGGGGTGGGCTTTCAGATCTATCTTGTTGAAATGAGCAAGCTACTCCACAAAACTGTGTTTGTTAGAATAACAGAGACAGGCTCGTACAACTTAAAGGGGGGAAACTAGACTTCAACCAATGTTCAGTCAAAGTTATCTGCACAGAACCACCTGCGGCTCCTCCCTTGACCACTTCACCCCCACCAGCGCTTGCTACACTCCTCAAGGAGTAACAGGACGTCTTCAGCAAAACACTGGACCAACTACCTCCCCCTCAAGAGATCCAGCACGCTGTACAACTCCAAGGGTTGCTACCTAAGGCACGCCTCTATATTGTCTTACACCAAAGGAAGATGAGACCCTCTGCCAGCACCTTGTGGACGCACTCGACAAGGGCTTCCTTTGCCCCTTGCTCTCTCCATACAAGGCAGCTGTCTTCTTCATAGCCAAGAAGGACAGGTCCCTTTGCCTGGTCAAAGACTACCTCACCCTAAATGAGGTGACAGTTAAAAACAAGCACCCCCTGCTGTTGATTGACGCCCTGTTTGAAACACTTGCGGGTGTGAAGGTCTTTAGCAAGATTGATCTCACTGCATGGTACAACCAGGTCCGCATTGCACCAGGGGATGAGGCAAAAACTGCCTTCCACACAAGCTTTAAGTTGTTTGAGTGTCAGTTCATGAACTTCAGAATGACCAACACTCCTTTCACCTTTGCCTTTGTTGATGAAAAAAGCATTTGAGGAACTGATTAGAAAATGTGTGGTTGTGTACCTTGACAACATTATTGTCTTCAGTCAAGATCAAACCACGCACCTCCAACACCTCTTTGCTGTCCTTGACACCCTTTGGAAAAATCAGCTAAAAGCTAAACCCTCCAAATGCAAGTTCCTCAGGTCAGAGTTTTCTTTCCTCGGGAACACCATCTCTGCCCAAGGGATAAAGCCCCCTGCCAAAATCAAGGCAATCACAAGCATGCCACCCCCACCAACGTGGGCAAGGTGTGTACATTCTTGGGCATGGTTGCCTATGTGCGCAAGTTCATTCCCAATTGCGGGGAACTAATTGCACCTCTTACCAAACTCCTAAACACTAAGCAGCGCTTCCACTGGACCCCTGCCAGAGATCAAGCCTTTGAGACATTGAAGCAGAGACTTACAACAGCACCTGTACTGCAGTTCCCCAACCAAAACTGTCAGTACAAACTTGAGACTGACATCTCTGACAGGACCATAGGGGACGTGCTACGGGTAGAAACTGACAATGGCGTCTTCCTCCCTGTGGCATATGAGTCCAAGAAGCTTACTGACTCGGAACAACATTACCCCATTCATGATAAAGAATTAGCGGCAATTGTGCACTGCGTTGAGAAGTGGCGCTGTTACCTGGAAGGGGCTACCTTTCCACCCCGCGTCCTGACAGACCACAAGTCACTCTAGTACTTCAACACACAGTCCCACTTGACACACCGCCAAGCAGGCTGGGTTGAGCACCTATCCCCCTACCAGCTGCGCATTAAGTACAAGCCTGGGAAGGAACTCGTTACAGCTGACACCCTCTCACGCCTCTACGTAGCATTTATCACCAGGGATGACAGCTTGGACCCAGATTGGCCAATGTTGTACCTCTGTCCCAAATCAACTAGTTACAAAGGCCTTAACTCAGTAACCATCTCCAAGCTGAAGGACAACAAAAGTCAGTTCACCACAGATGCTGGCAACGTCTGCTGCTGGGCAGAGACAGGTGAGAAGACGCCTTACATCCCCACCACACAACGAGGTGACACCATATTGCATTATCACCAAACCCTGGGTCACATCAGAAGACATAACCTCTTTGAGATCATTAAACAAAAGGTTTGGTGGCTGCGTATGCGCCAAGACATCTTGGATCTCCTTGAAACATGTGTGCTGTGCGAAAAAATACGTCTAAACCTGCACCCCCAAAGTCTGTTTTGCCCACCAAAGCAATGGAACCCTTCAAGCAGTGGGCCTTTGACATTGTGGGGCCCCCTCCCCAAAGACAGACTGGGAAAGAAATACATCATCACTGCCATTGACTACTTCACCCATTGGCCAGAAGCCTGGGCAATAACAAACCACACCGTCACCACCATCACCTGCTTTATTGGTAAGGAAATTGTGGCCCGCTTTGGGCAGCTCAAACACCTCATTACTGATGGTGGCCCCAAACTTGTTGGGCATGTCATGAAAGCGTACTGCGCCAAGAATGCACTCCAACAGATAGTCACGACCCCGTACCATCCACAAGCTAATGGATACGTGGAGCGGTTAAATGGCTCGCTGGTTCAACTGATTGCCAAGCTCTTGCAGGAACACCCCAATACCGCATGGACGGAACACCTGCCTACCGCTCTACTCATTTTGCGAACAAGAGTTAACAGAGGCACCAGGTTCAGCCCCAGCACCCTGGCCTATGGAACACCTGACAGTTTGACGGGCATTGATAAAGGGAAGTTATGGTCTACAGATCCCGGGAAACCTCCCCTGTTGACAACTCCATCCCTGAACCAATGGCATGCCAAGGCCTGAGAGATTGAACACAAACAAATTGAAGGAGGAACAAAGCACCTTGAGGCAAGGTATGCCATAGATGATCCTGTCTACACCCTCAATCCCAATTTGGCCAAGTTAGAACCCAACCACCTAGGGCCCTTCAAGATAGCTGTGGTCTATGACAATCATACCTATCAACTCAAAGATGCCCAAGGGAATACCAAGAAACTCCACCCTGATCACTTACACCCCTGCCGCGCCATCCCCACACAAAGGTTATTCATGCAGACCTTCCCAGATCTTCCGCAGACTCCGATCCTGGTGTCTGACGACAAACAGGGGGCAAGGGGGGGTGTTGCAACCAAGTTTTCAGACTCACCTGCCAACATATCTTACAATACACAGGGGGCGCTTAATAAGTTGCCCCTTGACGTATCTAACAACATGAACCAATCTGATGGCAATATCAGATTGCGAGCACTTTCTCCTAATTAGGAGCGCTACCAATTCGACCTGCTGATCCCTGCACAAGTTATGCCTTGGCTTCAAACCTTACATGAAACATGCCATTGTGCCACCCTATTGTGGCCTTGTGGCTTTCCCCATATGGTATATTAATCACAATATTCTACAATAAACAATACCTTATTCTTATTATTATGTCCTTTCTATTGGACTTTTGTCTTCCCCAATTCCAAATACTGAATCCTCATTGGTTCAGTTGCAACATTGGTTTTAAACTTTGGGAATCCAAATTTTCATGGAGTATCAAGATGAAAAAGGATTTCTTTTTGATAGAATATTTTTTCACCTGCTCAGAACCTGGTAGTAAAGCTCATCCTGGACTAAGGAGTGTAGCAAAGATAGTCATAAACTATAAAATATCATATATGCTGTAAATCATTTTTCAAGATGTCTTTTAAATATAGATTCATATTTTCAAAAAAGTTATTGCAGCAGGCTTGGATTCAGTTTTCTTTGTTCATTAAAAAAAGAAACTACACTGGTTAATTGAAAATTGGCTCAAGTAAGACCACAATTCCAATAAAACTGGATAGGCCCCAACTTTATCAGAATTGTGGCCAGATTTTCTCTGGTTGGCTGCTTTATTATAAACTAGCCATAGATAATATCAGCCATAACCCTATATAGTGTCACATTATACTTGGCAATTGAATCATTTCTCAGGAAAATGATTTCATAAGAGGGATTAGAAAAAAGAAGTTGTGGCAATATCATTTTGTTAATGTGAAGATTTAACTTTGGATTCAGTGTTTATTTTGAAGTAGACAACTAGATTCGGCTATTGCTTAGTCAGTTTGCCTTGGTTTATGAGGGAAGGTCCTTCTTCAAGTCTTTCTTTCTGTACACGACAATGTCGCCTTCCACTTTCTCGGGCGTTGATCAATAGTTACAAGCTGCTTGGCAACCTCGTTCTTTGCAGTTTCCCTGGCCTTGACTGGATCGCTTGTCTTAGAGTGGGAAGTTGAGTAGTTTCAACTATTCGAGCAATTGATCCTTGGTTGAGTTAGCATATAGGCTTGGAATGCCATACAACAAATAGTACTCGAGCCAATTGCAAAGTGATAGTAAAAATTTCATAAAAGTTTCCTCAGGCTGTTAGGGTAAAATCCCGAATCCGCAGAAGAACTGAAGTTGATTGGATGCAGGGTTCAAACTTCAATGCTAGGTTGCATAAATCCAAGTGCATATTTTCTTAATAGAGTAATCGATTATATTGTACCCAGGAAACTTACCGGGTCGCTGCTTTCTCTCATTATAATCCAGGAAAGTGATTGGCCATAAAGTGGAACATCATGCGAATACCATGCTGATATATTAAAGACTCATTTCCTAAGCCTGGCAATCCTAAATAACAAAATAATGCATCTATCGAGCGTATGGGATGATACCTGAGACCTTACATGTCAGAGTCAGCTGCAGCTTAATCCCAAGTTTCAGGCTTCAATTCATTGAATTAATATTTCAGTTGGTTTTGCTTTAATGTCCTCTCATGTAACTTTGAAACGAGTCTACGCACTCCTTTAGTTACGATTTAGGATTTTCTAATTTTTGTTTTAAAGGGATCCACCATGCACAGAACCTAGACCACAACTACTTGCCAAACAATGGATTGAAAACACATACATCCTCGCATTTCACTTCATTAATCAACTCACATTGCACTACTTCCATTTTTGGATGAATTAGTTAAAATAACAATACAACTGACATTACCGACTGTTCAAAATCTCAAGCTTGAATCAAATAATTCTTAATTATGCGATCTAGACTTGATGACTTGGGCCTAGGGAAGGGACGGAAACAGCAATTGTGCAAACACAGTGCTACAAAACCATTTTTTTGGATGGTTTGGATTGGTTCACAAAGCAATACATGTGATTTTGTGTTACAACTTTTGGAGTAGGTCACAATTTGTACCTCACTCTATTGTGTAGATCACAAAATATAAAAGGAAGATGGTTTCTATGGATGAAACAGATTATTTCATTTTGTGAAGGGGCACAGGATGTAAAATTAGAGGAAGCTCAGTTGTGGGACTTTATTTTTTAAATTGAATTTATTAAAGCTTTACCTGCCATTACCTCACAATGATAGATTTGATTGTACCACAGTTTGCTTTAGATAATTATATTAAAATACCAATCAAAATATTATAAATATCTCCTTTAATTGAAAGAAATGTCTTACATACTTATGATTGGACACAATACAAAACCACATGAGATTGTGCTTGGTCACATCATAATTCATGCAGATTGGTTTTGTGACTTTTGGAGCAGGGCACAAAATGTGGCAGTTGAAATTGTGTACTGCTCCCTAAAAACACAAAACCAATCTACATGAATTGTGATGTGACATGAAGGTCACAAAATGAATTGTGCTCAACTGAAAAAGTCACAAAACCAATTGTGTAGATTTTGGTGCTCGTCCCAACCCTGCTTGGGCCAAATTACGAAGTCATAAGCTGAGCCTGCCTGCAGAAAGATGAAGTCGTGGATTAAAATTATTATCTGGTAACTTTCAATAGTTACATTTTTTTAAATTTTAAATACATCTTAAATCAAATTATACTTTCACAACTCATAAAATAAAAATTATTTTAAATAATCATGGCTATAATATGTAGTTAAATAAAAGCAGTATAATTCCATAAACATAATATCTAGTCAAAATCTCCTAAATTTCCCTTTTAATTTTAAAATAAATAGGGATATCATACTAGCACAATATGCCGATGTTCTACCTATGAAAATTTGCACCTGCTCATATTCTGTGAAGCCATATCAAGTGATATTTTTTATTCTTAACATTATATTTGATTGAGTAGCTGAAATCACAATAACTGGTGGGGTTTTATTATTTAGCATTGGCGGTGAATGGATAAATTCGGAATAACTGTTCTCTAAAATGTTTGATTGGCTAGAATAAGGCGTAGTAGCATCTACGCGATTTGGGTTCTGGAGGAAAAAGCTAGTTTTAAACAACACAAATGACTTTGCATCTACTTGCATTTTCCAACCATGCACGTACGCAGTCCCAGCTTGGAACAAGAAAGGACAAGATTTTAATAAACTCTAGGCACTCATCCATCATGCGCTTTCGTATCGTTGCAGCACGATTCGAAGTCATTCTGGGCTTTATACTTGTTGTTGAGGTATTTAAACTAAAGAAAGAGTATGTAGTGGATATGCACTCTACTCTGTTTACTTCCATTCTTCTTCTTGCTTCCAGCCTTGATCTGGTGATTGGCACACCCCTCCCCAGAACCAACACCCGAGCTCTTCAAGGAAAACCCAATAACCTCACCCATAAGCCTCAACCTAAACCCTCCAAATCCAAACCTCAAGTAACCCCTCCTAGTAGATCTTCTGGTTCTAATCCCACCAAGAAAAATGCCACTAAGCATAAGGCTTCCAATGCTGGCACCAAGGGAAACGAAAACGAGCCAAAAAATCAAATTGCGACCGAAATAAACAATGAAACGAAAAACAAGGCCACCAAGGTTGGACAGATTGTCAATCAAGCCGCCAACTTGATTCCGCAAGCCTTTGGCAGCAGCGAAGATCACCTCATATCCAAGCTCCACAGCGAACTAAACCAAGGGCAATCTGAGCAAGAGAAATATAACCCAACTTACCAAGATTATGATGCCCAATCAGAACAGGAAGCTGATGAATCTGATACCACCCCCTCATATGAAGGTTCAAAGACTGAATCACCCCATGAAAACACTGAGGAAACAAGTGATTCTATACAAAAAGATGGCACTTATGAAGAATATGAACCAAACAACCAAGGTTCAGATGACCAATCTGAACAGGAAGCTGCTGAAGCTAATACCACCCCCACAGATTAAGGTTCCAAGACTGAATCAACCTAGGAAACTGCTGAAGAGGCAAGTGATTATGCATCAACAGACGAGTAACCCTGCCACCTTTATACCTTTGCTTTATCATTTTCCATAAAGTAATTAAAGCCTTATACCCATTCTCAAATACATGTTTCTGCTACCTGATCTTTTTTAAACAATGAGTACTCATCCAGGGGAAAAATCATTCTAGCTTTAATAAGAAATAAGGGAAGCTATGGTTTATCTTCTTCTTGAGTTAAAATAAGTCTTGAATCCAATGTAATCCTAAATATAAGAAACCAAGCTTATTTTTCCAATAAACTAGGAATGCACCCTAAAATCAGTCCAAAAAGCTGGAAGTTGACTTTTACATATTAATTCTACTAACTCACAATCCAGATTAATATATGGTGAACACATGTAGCTAATTATGCACTATTAGTGGCCATAATAAAGCTTGCTTTCTCAATCAACATTGATTGATGTTATTATACATTTTCTCTTCAGCTCACTTGGGTTTTTATAGAAGGAATGCATATTAGTATCATACAAGGGTGAAGATGTGCCCTGTGACAGATATTTCATGTAGTATTGAAATTATGAGATTAATTGGGGCTATAATACAGTTTGGATTATAGTCACAATGGTTGTTTTTTATTCCATATCTTCTGGGTAGCTATATAAGGGACACTCATAGTGTAGAGAAAGAAGATATTATGCCAATTTTATTTCATCAGCCAATCCCTGACAAACTACATTAGAAAACATCTTCTTCTGCCATTCCAATAGAAACATAAAAGCCATTGCCTGGTAAAAATCAAATTAAACCAATTGCTAATTTTGAAAGTTAAGGAAACAAAAACTACTTATTAAAACAAGCATAAATTTGACATCAAATACCAAAAAACTAAACCTATTAAATTTTAATGCAAACATGTTTAACCCCCTACTTGTTAAAAATATTTTAATGATTAAATAAAGATGCACAATATTCTTTTTAAATATTAGAAGTGTGATGGTAGACAATTTTTAATAATGTTGAATATTAGCAATGATTCAACTAAAGTTCAGAAATTTGATAATCTCTCAATTATTCAAAGATATCATCCTTATTGTAGCTCTCTCTCACCAGAT
The DNA here is from genome assembly GCA_014839935.2 of Entomophthora muscae. NCBI lineage: Eukaryota > Fungi > Entomophthoromycota > Entomophthoromycetes > Entomophthorales > Entomophthoraceae > Entomophthora > Entomophthora muscae. The sequence goes on from QTSX02001428.1 coordinate 837,333, forward strand.
TATAACGGGTGTTCTTCTGGAGGATATGCTATATAGTGTTTGGCTCTTGGGGAAGAGATATAAAATTACATAGTGGGAAACCTTTATAACAAAAGATTAGTGGCTTGAAGCTAGCTTTGGGTTGGTTTTCAGGGTAATTTTAAGGAGACATACCTTAATTTCCTAAAAAGATAAAGAGAATTTCATTTTAGTGAAAAGGAAAGGAAAATCTTGAAGATTTAAAGATACAACACAAATGTGAATATATTTGTCTTTAATTTAGAGTGAGAAATCTACTTAAATAGTGGACTGGGAGCAGGGATTAGGCACTAGATAGACAAAGGGGTCTAGTTGGGTTTAAAATTGTACCAGGATCATAACATAACTAAGGCAATACAGCCTGAAATGTCTGGATATTTAAGTTGACCCATTTATAGAAAGAGGGCAACTATTGAATTCAAAAGCAAAACTAATCAGGTCATTTCAAGTGTTAAAATTTTCAGGCCATATCAAAATATCATTTATAGTGCAGTTTATAACATACTAGCTTTTCTTCAAGGAGGCTGTGATGAACTACTTTGAGAGCTGTTTTGCAGGTGAGGTCTTGGTTTGGCTAAATAAAGATTGGTTGCCTGAAAAAAGAAATTTGGCTGCTTTATTTATCTATCTAGCCTTGGTGGTTATTGGAGGTTTTCCACGCCTTGGGGTATTAGTAGTATAAGCCTGTATTAGATATTTGGAAGGATAGAAATGGTTCCCTGGGATGGGTTTAACAAGGGGTATAGGCATCCTTAGATCATCTGGGATGAGAAAACAGCTTGGTTTTCCCTGTGATGAATATGCTTAGATTGTGATGAAAGTTGTAGAATATTAGGAAGATGTGTCTAAGTAGTGAGGGATAAATAGCCAAATTAACATAGAATTTATCATTAAACTCCAACATGGCTTCAGATATTGTTTGGTAAAATTTCCAAAGGAAGCATTAGGGGTTAATAGGAATATTAAGGCTAGCCATAGTAAACCTAAGTATATTGTCAGGTAAAAGATCAAGGAGTCTTTGGAATTAAAGTCTGGACATTTAGACTTAACAATGGTTTCAGTTTTGATTTCCACAGTAAAGAAATCAATATTGGGAGGCATAGAAGTAAAATTGAGAGACCAGAAGAAGCAGAATTTGGAACCTGACCCCATCTTCCTGTGAAAATACAGTTTGGAATCATATTGTAGGGGATATATCAGAGAAGGCCAACCGCAAGATGATTTGGTATATGTTAAAATCAAATAGATAGGTTTTTAGGTTTATTGATAAATTTAAAGGACTCAACTTCTAAGAGATGGACAATGGGAAAATTCAATATGTACCAAATTATCAACTCAGCAATACAACCTAAATCTAGGGCTCCTAGCCTGTCTCATCATTGTAACACATATAGTCCAGGAAGCAAAAAACCCTTGAATGGTTGATTTCTGATGACCTTACTGATAAACAAGGTTTTATACAGTGACCCTCAGATTAAGTCTATTTATCAGTGTTAGTTTGGTAGGGATAATTGGATTCTGCTGATTAACTGGAGCTGCTGTGACCCACTTTTGATTGACTGTTTGATTCAAATCCTTTAATTCTGTTAACTTTGTCAATGGTTTTAGAGATTTTTTGCCTTCCAACTGGGGCAGTTTATTCTTGGTATTATGAAAACTACTGTGATAAAGATGGCATTCCAATGCTGATACCAGCTGGGGTGAGAATTAAACTGTGTTACTGTTGCAGCTGAGGTTCCATCCTTGCTTATAAAGTATCTCACAATACACAGGAGGCACTTGAAAAGTCACCCCATGCTGTGTCTAATGGCAAGAATCAATCTGATGGCAATGTCAAATTGTGGGCAATATCTCCTAATTAGGAGTGCTGCCAATTTGACATGCAGATCCCTGTAAAAGTTATCCACAACCCAAACCTTATATCAAAAACACCACTTTATCACCCCCTGTAGACTTGTGGCTTCTCATATGGTATATTAATTACAATATTCCTCATTAACTATATATTATTCTTATTATTGTCCTTTATATTGGACTTTTGTCTTCCCCAATCAAATACTGAACTATCATTGGTTCAGTTGCAACAGTGGTAGCAGAAGTAGGTTAACAACCTACCTATAAGAAAATCCCCCAAGAAAGGACATAGTACTGGCTGTATGGCTACTCCACACCAGGAATCCTTCCTCCCTAACTCTGATGGGAACATCCCCAAGGGATACATTGTTTACCAAGAACAGTTAGTATTCACTAGAGTATATACCTGTCTCTGCCTGGGACAACACAACATTAGTGTCACCCTGCCTCAGTTGGACTTATCACAACACATGCTGAACCTACAACTAAGTCCTTTGCGGGTGGCGTGGAAGGGGCTGATATTGTCAGTTGGCTCCATTCCACGGAAACCACCTTTGTATTTGCCAAGTACCAGAACCCATGTGGGTTGCTACCACCTCTGGGTGCCTTATAGAGCCTGCCATGGTATGATTCACCAACTGTGCTATTCAGGAGCACAAAGCTACTTGGGCAACCTTTAGGAACGCCACCAGGTCCCACTATAGTAAAACATTATTGTCCATTGTAGTGGGGACCCCTCTACTTGCTATCAAACAGACAGATAGTGTTCCTCAGGAAGCTTATGGATACCATTGTTGACTCATCCCACCTCATAGTTAAGGGAGTCCTTCAATGGAAAGACAGGCATACAGAGGGCCTGCAGACTGCTACCCCTTCCTCTGGTATCCCTCACTTCCCTCCCACCCACAACTGTGTTTCCTTTTAACTACTGTCTCTGGACCTTAATAAACATGTGTTCCCAAAAAAAGACAGGTAGCATTCCTGATTACCTTACTACCTGACAGCAAGCATCTTCTGCTGCCCCTGAAGCCATCACTGATGGGAATGTCGTGTTACTCACCCTCATTGTCAATAGGCTAAAGCCCCACATCTGCAAGTGGGTTCCTGTAGGGCGTTGAACCTCTGTCAATAACTGCTACAGGGCCATTTTAGAAGCTAAAAATCAAGCCTCCATGAGATTCCAAAGGTCCAATGATACTCCTTGCCAACCTTGTTGTGGGGTTCCTGGTCACCAGTCCCCAAAGTGTGTCCTGGGTCATAGCCCGGGACCAGCTTGGAGGATTTGTCATTCCCCAGCAGTTGTGAGTGATTGGTCAAGAGCTTTTACTTGGCCTGCATAAGTGAAAACTCTTCCAGTACCTTCCCAATTACTAGGCGGGTGTCTCCACCATATAATTGTACTTCAGCGGGTGCTAGCCCTTTTGTTGGCTGATACCAATCCTGTAATAGTCTAGAAAATTAGGTTCCTATAAACTCCCTTCCTCTATATGTCATTTCAAGATGTCTAGTCACTTTTCCCACTCCTCCTGGGCTTAATTACTGGAGGAAAATCTCCTACAACCTTGGCAATAGGTATCCTCCTCCCCTTGGCTAGGGTAGAAGATATGGGGTAGTTTACTCATAGAGCTTGTATTTTTATCACAGAAAATTTGGGCAGGGGTTGTAATAGGCTTTTATTCATGGTCAGAAGAAAGATCCCCCTAGAAACCTTCTGATATAATGCCTGTGTAGAGGAAACAATAAGGTTTTACCAACACTTGGAGTCCTCCAACAATCTCTTGGACTCCTTGTACTTGGTCTTAGGCTCCTTTGTCTTGGGCTCCTGCACTTTAGTTTTAGGCTCCTGCACTTTAGTCTTGGGCCCCTGAACTTCTGTATTGGGCTCCTGTGGTCTGTTACAGCTCAGGCTTCCTTTTCTTAGTCTCTGGCTTCTTCTGTAGTCCTTGTGGCCTTTGTAATCCACTTGATCCAGTCCCTGAAGAGTCTCAGATAGCTCTCCCTTTTATAGCTCCTTGTTTCAGACCAAAAATCTCTCTTAGAACTCTGGTTTTTAAAAGCTTAAACTATCTAGTTTTTATCTCTCTATAATATATTAAACTTTAGAAATTACTTCAGCCAATGGAAGCCCTGGATTTTCTGCTTCTGCTACTCATTTTTTAGGCTTTAACTCTTAAGTTAAAGCCCTCAAAACACTGATTAAATAGACTTTGACTCACAGCCAATCAGACGCCTTGATTCAACTGTTTTGCCAAACAGTTCACCCAAATGACTCACTCTTGACTATGGTTTAAACCTGAGGCTGTCTAGCTCTGGGTAAACCACTGCTCTGTGTTTTGAACAGTTTTGCTGTAATTCCCGTCATGTTTCTCCAGCAAATCTCAAGCATTTTTGTATATGTTTTTCTTAAGTGAATTTTGAACCCTTGATTTTACAACGGTTCTCTGTGTTTCCCTGTGTTTCCCTTAATGTTTTTCAACTTTAAACCTGCTTGCTTCTTGCCCTTTTGCTTCTCCTAGTTGTTCTTGGCAAAATTTTCTCTTTTGCCCTCACAGTTTCTCTGTCCTATTTCCGGCCCCTCTCTGGCTCTTTTCTGGGTTAATTTCAACCCAATAAATTCCCAGTTTAAATCTTGTAAATTATTTTTTCTTTCTCTTTTGTTTTCCTTGTAGTATGATAGAATAGTTAATTCTTTTTCCATACTATAATCTTGGCAGCATTAAATCTCTTTAATATTCTTCTTTTCTTAATATTTCTTCCTTAAAGACACCAAAATCAGCCTTCCAGCTTCTACTTCCAGTCTAGCTAGTCCTTCTAGGTCCTCTTCTAGTCCTGAACTCACATCTTCTGGTTTTTCTGCCTGTTCTTCAACCATATAGAACGGCTCCTTTCCAGTCTTCAATTTATCCAGCAATCAGTCCATCTCAGTCAACAAACAGCCTATTCCAGGCTCCAAACAGCTCATCAGTCTTCTGGCTACTCCTTTATCATGACCAGTAACTCCTGCATCATGATCTCTGAGCCCTTCAACCAATCCTCACTAGGAACCACCTTTGTTCCACCTTCACAAAGAACCCTTTTTGGTTCCAAAATTCAATATGAACCAACAGTCCCTCAACTAGTCTTCACTGTGATCAAACAGTCATTCTTACTAGTCTTCTCTGATGATCCTATGATCCACCTTGGTTCTTTATCTCAGTCTCTGTTACCAGAACCTGTAGACCCAGGCATGAATCTACATTGAACTGGCATTTAACTGGGCCCTTGCAAGTGGCAATCCAATTAGGCCATTCAACCATAAATCAATGTCTATGCATTGTTTTTACTCACCCAGGTGATTAAGTCTGGGCTTTCAGTCGCAAAGTAGTCAGCTTCACTTCCCAAAGGCCTGCTCATACCTAGTTCTGCAGCTTGCTTCCCCAAGCAAACCGCCTTGATGACACATCTGAGCAAATATATGCCCTCCAATGCTCACTTTGGGTTCTCCCCAAAGCTCCCATGGTGACATAAACAAAGACACCCTACCAGTCTGTTAGATAGGATGCTTGCTCACAGACCTCCTGTAAGCGTATCAGGGTACATAGAGCCCTTGGAGCTCTTCCCCTCCCTGGCAGCCTGCGTTACCCGCCAGGGGTCCAAAAACTTACAGCCCTGGTAGTCAAATTACCTACCATGCTGGCACACTTTCTTACCCTGGCGGCCTGTGCTACCCACCAGGGTCTAAATAATAACCTGTCTGTATAGCACATGCTACCCACCAGGCTGGATCACTCCTTACCCCAAACAGACAAAATTTCCTGCTGAGCCATTTCATTTTTCACCCCAAGCAGCCACAGTTTGCTGCTGAGTGAAGACCTCTAGCCCACAGCAGTCAATATCTTCTGCTGGGTGGAGACCAAAATCTGCCCCCTAGTAGTCTCTCCTACTAGCTAGGCCTTATCTTCCCTGGTAGCCATCCTTCCCTACTAGGCCTCTACCTGCAATCAACCAACAACACATTGTCAATCTTGAGCATAGCGTCTTTATTTGAAGCCAAATCAACCTTTGCCTGCAAACTGCTTACATGTGGATCATCACACTTGTCTTGCGCCTGGCAGCACCCACACCCAAGTAGGCCGTTGCCAACCTTGTTAGCAGGAAAATGTGATAAAACACCCTTGTGAGGGGGAACTCCAACTAGCCCAGATTGAGGACTCAGGAAAAGCCTGGGGATTGTAGATACAAGAGGTTCTGCAACCGTGCTTGACCCACACTCTCAATCTCTTCTTGCCAAGAATCCCTGCAACTAAAATGTGCACAAGTTAGAGACCCTAGATGTATTCCAGGTGCACAGTGACAACCCTGTCCTCCAAGCCAGTATTTTCTCAAAGAAAATCACCTGTTTGGCCTATATATTTTGTTTCCATGGGAACACCCACAGACTTTTGGTAGATACTAGTGGCAATCACACCACAGTTAACCAGGAATTCAAAGATTATAAGTAATCAGACAGAGTTCTCAGCTGCTTTAAAGCAGTAAGTGTGTCTGATTCCCACAGAGCAACTATCACTCACAAAACAGTACCCTTCTCTGTAAGAATGAAGAACATCCAAGTTATGTTCTATGGACCAAAAATGGCTGGAATCATCCAAATTATTATAGCTGGCCTTAACTGACTCTGACATAATTGTACATACATCAACTGGGACACCTCCATAATTACCCTCAATACAAACGGGGTAGGTTTCCAAATCTACCCCATTGATATGACAAAAAACTCCATGACACCATGTTTGTACGGCTCACAGAGACAGGCACCTATGATTTTTAAAGGGAGAAGCTGCACTTTAACCAGTGCTCAGTTGAGGTAATCTTCTCTGAGTTCACTATACCTCCCCTCTTGGTCACAACACCTCCACCAGCGCTAGTAGCCCTTCTTGAGGAATATAAGGATGTCTTTAGCAAAACGCTAGACCAATTGCACCCTCCAAGAGAAATTCAAAATACTGTCCAGTTGCAAGGGTCACTGCCCAAGGCAAACTCCTCTATTGCTTGACGCCTAAGGAAGATAAAACTCTCTGTCAACACCTTGTGGAAGCGCTCAATAAAGTTTTTATCTGCCCCTCCCTCTCACTATATGGGGCCACAGTCTTCCTTGTAGAAACAAAGGACAGGTCCCTTTGTCTGGTAACCAAATATCATGCCTTGAACAAGGTGAAAGTCAAGAACAAGTACCCCTGCTGGTAATTGACAATCTGTTTGACACACTTGCAGGTGTGAAGGTCTTCAGTAAGATTGATTCTACTGTGGGGTTCAACTAGGTCTCTATTGCGCCAGGGGATAAGAAAAAACTGCTTTTGCACACGCTACATATCTTTTGAGTTTCATTTCATAAGCTTTGTAATGACTAACACTCCATCTACCTTTGCCATGTTGATTTATAAAGCATTTTAATAGTTGATTAGAAAATGTGTCCCTGTGTATCTTGACAGCATTATTATCTTCATTCACAATCAAACAACACATATCCAACACCTTTGTGCTGTACTCAAAACCCTTTGTAAACACCAGTTGTAGTCCAAGACTTCCAAATGTGAATTTATCTAGTCAGAGCTCCTATTCTTGGGGCACACCATCTCTGCCCAAGGAATAAATCCTGACCCCACCAAGGTAAAGGCAATCACAAGTATGCCACCCCCCACTGATGTGGTTCAGGTGAACATGTTCTTGGGCATTGTTGCATATGTGCAGAAGTTCATACTAACTACAGAGAACTAATTATACCTCTCACTGAGCTTATAAACACCAAGCAACGCTTCTATTAGACCCCTGCAAGAGAACAGGCCTTTGATGACAAAACAAAGACTTACAACCACACCTGTATTGCAGTTTACTAATCATAATCACCAATTAAAACTAGAGACTGACACCTCTGACAGGGCCATACTGGGCATAATAAGAGAGGAAATTGATGAGGATGCTGTTCTTCTCATAGCCTACAAATTCAGAAAGCCTACCAACTCAGAGAAACAGTATCACATACACAATAAGCTGTTAGCAACAATTGTGCACTGCACCAAGAAATGGCGCTGTTACCTGGAAGGAGCCACATTTTTACCCCAAGTCTTGACAGATCACAAATCCCTTCAGTACTTCAATACTCAGTCATACTTAACCCAGCACCAGGAAGATGAGTTGAGCGTCTGTTCCTGTATCAACCACACATCAAATAAAACCTGGGAAAGAACTTATCACAGCTGATGCTCACTTTATACTGTACATATAGTCCATCACAGAGGACAACTGAAAGAACCCAATTGATCCATTATTTACCTACACCCTGAGGCCACCTGTTAAAAATGCCTCAACTCAGTGACCATTTTCAAACTGAAAGAACAAAAGCCAGTTCATCACAGATGCTGGAAATGTCTGTTGCTGGGAGGAGACAGGCGAGAAGAAGCTTTACATTTAAGCACACAGCAAGGGGACACCATACTGTATTACCACTGCACCCTAAGTCATATCCAAGGATGAAACCTCTTTGAGATCATGAGACGTAAGGTTTAGTGGCCCTGCATGCTTCAGGATATCCTGGAACTCCTTGAGACGTGAGTTTTATGTGCTAAGAACACACCCAAACCTTCCCCACCCAAGTCAGTCTTGCCAATCAAGGCCATGGAACCCTTCAAAAAATGGGCTTGGGACATTGTGGGACCCCTTACTGAAGACAGACTGTGCAAGAAGTATATCATAATGGCTATTGACTAATTTACACTCTGGCCAGTGGCATGGGCAACCACAAATCACACTGCCACCATCATTATTTGGTTCATTGGCAAAGAGATTGTGGCCTGCTTTGGCTGCCCCAAATGCCTCATCACCAATAGGGCCTGATCTTATAGGTAGTGTTATAGAAAATATACTATGTTAAAAACCTCTCTTAACAAGTGATCATAACACCATACTACCCTCAGTATAATGAATGTATTGAGTGCCTAAATGGCTCCCTGGTGCAACTAATTATTAAACTCTCTTAGGAGCACCCAAACACTGCCTGTACCAGACACCTTCCCAACACTATGATTATCTTACAAGCTAGAATCAATTTTGGCACAGGGTTCAGCCCCAGAGCCCTGGCCTTTGGGACTCCTGATGGACTAGCAGGGATAGAACAAAGGAATTCATGGTTCACTGACCCTGGAAAATCTCCCATTGTAACTATTCCTTCTCTAAGTCAATGACACGCCAAAGTTCAAAACATAGAGCAAGAGCAGAGCAAGGGTGCAAATAAACACCTCAAGGTAAGATATGACATGGTTGATCCTGTCTACGCCCTTAATCCTAACTCTGAAAAGCTCAAACCCAACCACCTTGGCCTTTTAAGGTAGCTGAAGTCTACAACAATCACACCTATCAGATCAAAGATACCCAAAGAAACACCAAAACCCTCCACCATGATCTGTTGTGCCCCCTGCTGTGCTTTTTTCACAAAAAATCTCCTTGTGTGTACATTTCCAGACCTTTTACAGGCTCCAACCTGGTGCCTAACAATAAGCAGGGGGCAAGGGGTGTTGAAATCAAAATTTTATCCTTGCCTGCTAACATATCTCATGATATACAGGTAGCACTTGAAAATTCACCTCATGATGTGTCTAATGACATGGATCAGTCTGATGGAAATGTCAAATTATGGGCACTATCACCTAATTATAAGAGCTGCCAATTTGATACGCTGATCCCTGCACAAGTTATTTCAAAACCCAACCTTTATATCAAATCTGCCACTGTGCCACCCTCTGTGGACTTGTGGCTTTTCTATATGGTATATTAATTACAATATTTCTAAATAAAATACATCTTATTCTTATTCTTGTCCTTTCTATTGGACTGTTGTCTTCCTCAATCAAATACTGAACTATCATTGGTTCATTTGCAACATTACTTTGCCTAGTAAGGGATTAAAGTATCTCTGTCTATGACTTATGAGTAGCTTAAATAAATTTAACTCTACTTTGCAAGAATAAATGATCTAGAATCATCAGTAGGGTGGCTGTCCAGAAATGCAGATGCAAAACCAAATGATTTAAAAGACAAACATACTTGCATTAGATTACTTTGCTCCTAAAAGCTCAAGATTAAGAACTTTAAGTGATTAAAGCAGTAGTAGAGCAAGAGGTATGCTTACTTCTGATGACCTAGGCAGAGGCCATTGATGGGGGTTAAGTTGAGGTAAAAATCACTTAGGAGACTTATTAACAGAGTCTGAGGTGTTTAATGATAGAAACTATCAAGATTAAACTATAATGAATCTATTTTAAGGGCTTGATATGTTTTTAATAGCTATGTGAAATGCTATGTTATGAAAAGAAAGTTTGGAATGGTTTGGGGAAATGCTTCAGTATTTCTCCTAGGTGGTCTAGCAGAATAGGAAAATAACAAAGTGATTTGAGTAAATGTTGACATAGGTTGTTCAATGTGGCTCCAAAGTTGTTTGTTTACAGCAAAGACATTGAAAACTTATGTAAAAAAATGAAGAAAACAAGTCAGGGTTTCTCTGAAGAAAGTGGTTAGTGTCAAAGTGAACAGGACAGCAGGGCAAAACAGGACGCATAAGCGCTTCAGGGATTCTCCAAGGATGAGCTTTAGAGGAGTGAGAAGACAAGCAATTCATGGAAACTGATAGCTACAGGGTTAAATCATAGGAGAAATCAAGGGAAAACTTTTAGATAACAGACACTACAAAGCAAATATTATTTTCTGATGGAAATGTTTGGGTCAAACACAGCAAACTTTGAAGCAAACAGGAAATCTTTTTAGAAGTCAAGGAGAAAAGCATTGAAAGTGTGCTTGATGAACCATTTGCTGTCTATTTAGGTTTTGGCAAAATAATAAGCATATTGGGCACTTCAAATGTTGAAGACTGAAGAACATTATTGATATTAGTTGAGTTTGAAACCTTTTTAATGATGATTTTTCATAAATAGAACAACTGAAAGCTTAATAAATTTTTTACAAACAGAGGGATATAGTGATGTGATTGCTAGTGTTGTAACTGTTCTGTTTTAGAAGATTTACAAGCAGAAAATAATTAAAAACTAGATAATAATCTTTATTGAGATATGAGTATTATATATTTATGATAAGAAATGGGTTTAAAAGGAACATGATCAAGACAATAACTCAATTGAATTGAATAGGGTGTGGCTTAATTCTTGTAATGAGTGAAGCGCCAAATTGAGTGGTCCACCTTAGAGGGATTGTCATTGGGTCCTGTTTCTGGCTCTGGTCATTTGATCTGACTTCCTTATCTGGCTTTAGGTCACAGGTAAGTTGGGTTGCAGGTCACAGAACTTTTTAGTTAGATCATTACCAGGGGTATAATCCCAGTATTTCAATATCCCCCTGGATGAGGGTTGGCCTCCTCTGAGGGAAGGTCTGCTGGGAGGTTGTTGGAGCACAAGCACTGTACTGTATAAGTTGTTGCTCAGTTTCATAGAGGACAGCTTCCTGTTGCTTCTGTTGGGTCCTGCAGGGGCATAGTCTGTTGTGATGTAAAACTTTATCTTGTTTTCTCTTGCCCAATCCTTGCACTAGTTAAGTATTGTTGTTTACCTTTAATACAATTCTGGCCCTACTTTCTCAGGCTGTAACTTGCTTTTTGTCTGTATTATTAACCAGAATTTGTTGCCAACTTTGTGCCTGTCTTTGAGGGGAACAAACATGTCTTATAGCTACTTTTTTTCCATATCAGCTTGGCTGTTGTTGGCGCAGAGTACTTGGAGGTTTGATTGGTGTGGCAAATTTTGTGGCATTTCTATCTTGAGCTTTTTGAGGCCATGAATAATGTTTGGCTGCATGCTGTAAAACTAGTTTGAAGGGGATTCTTTTTTGGTGGATCTTTTCACCAGGATGCAACATACAAGGAATGTGGTTGCTAATTTTTTGTGCCAGTCCTTGGGAATACACATAGTGATCTTGACAAGGGCCTGCATCAGGCTATCATTCAGCCGCTTGATCCTAAAGTTAGCCTGGAGATGACATGGTGTGGTTATAGTACCTTTATTCCCTGTTTAGTAAAGTAGATGTTAATGTCATCAGAGGTCAACTCCTTGCCTTCATCAGTGATTAGTAGTTTTGCTTTTTCTGTCTTGCTGATTATGTCTTTGCCTATGAACTAATTTAAATTATTGTCAGTGTGTGTTTTAACAGTCTGTGCCACTGACCAGTGTGTAGTAAAGTCAATGTTGGTGATGCTTTATTTCTTGTTGTTAAGCTACCCTGAATTAGGTCCCACAATACCCAGGGCCCACACTTTGAAGGGTAATTGAGTCCAGATAGGCAGTATTGACTTGGGCAGTGTGCTACTCTTGGAAATTTCCTCACAAATATTGCATTGATCAAGTGCCTCTTGTATATCTCTGTACAGCATGGGCCACCAGGTCTTGTGTTTTAAGAACTCATACAGGTTTTGGCTCTTGGTATGGCCTAGTTCCTAGTGATAGAGGTGTCAGAGATCCAATACACTCTGAGTCTTTAGATAAATCTCTTGACTCTGAAAATAAGTCAAACTCATCTTCTAAAACTGAGACAAACAGAATGAGTCTCCCACAATCTAGACTTGTGGATAAAATAGTTTCTCCTAAAGTTAGTCCTGTAAAATAATCTCCACTAGCAGGCAATACAAAGGCGCACAATTACTCAAAGGTGTCAAAACCTCCAATTCAAGCTGCTGTGAATACTTTGAATATGACAAGGTATCCTTTGAGATCACATAAACCACTTAAGGGTATAAATACTTAACTTTTTTATTATCAATAAACTTATCATTATCTTTCTCTAAGTAAACTCTTTGAGTGTGATCCTTTTGAATTTTAAGTGATCTAATCTTAATTTAAAATATATTCACCAACATCAAATACCAATATAGTAGATTATGTGTTTAGTTTGTAACCATTTTTATACGTTAACAAACAATAGCAGTTGCCTTCTCCAGATTTGCCAACATTTCAGTTCTTTTAAAAAGCTGTCTCAATATTTGTCAAAGTTATCTCATTCTTGTTACATCCTGTAAGAATTTAAAAAGAAGAGAATAGTATAACTCTCTGGTGTGTGGGTATATATAGGATGATCATCATGTTGGTCTTTTTTGCAGTATAAGGTCTAATAGACATTGGTGAATAAGTGTTTGTTTTTAATCACAGTGTCTTGGGTGATGTCTGTAGGGCCCAGGGGAATCCCTCATCTTTGGTTTGGAGTACTAGGAGTGGCCAGTCAGGGTTTAGCCTGTTCTGTTGGCAACAGTAGAAATGTTTACAGTGGCCATGTCAAAAAAGTTTTTACATGGCCACTGTTGACTCAAAAATTCAATTCTACTAATATTTTCTAGTTGTGCTAGCTTAATTTCCATTTTTAAAGCGCTCAGGGATGTGAACCCAGAAAACACAATATAATATTAAACTTAATTTTTTTATTTAACCAATTTTTCCTTTGCTTTTTATAATATTTATAGTCATCAAGTTGTTTTCACAACATAAAAGTGTGATGCTGACACTTTTTGAGTTTAATTAGTTTCAATAACAAAACTGAAAAATCTATAAGATAAATAACATAAGTGCACTTAAAAATATTTTTTATCAAATAAATATATAGAAATAGGTATAGAGCATATAGCAGATTGTTAAAATGTTCATCTTATTAAATTATCTGTGGCAATTAAACCAACTTTAATATCATAAATAGATTGGTAGTTAACAGAAATCCCATAATTTAAGCTGGATTTATTATGTAATTTATTATGGAATTTTTTTATCAATAGTAATTTTGACAATCAGGAATATCAACTGTTTAATTGTGATTAATCACCAGTGTGGATTTAAGCAGCTATAGTGTCACAAATAAGCCTAAATTACTATGCCACCACCTATTGAGAATGTTGTCAGTGGTGAAGTTGACACTTTCTCTTTTTTATATCTTTCAACAACTTCTTAACAAGTTTACATAAGCATAATAGTAAAATATCATATTCCTACCCCCAAACTTTACTTTTTTAATAAGGAAATAAATATCTTTAATGTATTTTTTATCTTTTTTTATACAGTATTTTTTAAAACTGTTGAGATAAACATATATTATTTAGTTTAGAACACATAAGTTCAGTCACACACCAAGTTCTAACTTTTTAGATACAAATAGAATCTAATTCTGCAGAAAATGTGTGCTATTTGGCAAAAATATCAAGTCATCAATGACCTGTGAAAACTAGGAACAGATCTGATGGTTCAAGAATAAATGTACAAAACACTAGAACACATGAGTTTCAGTTACAAAAATTAGTATATTTACTATGTTTTTATGAACACATAGAACACAGTCACAAAAATAACAAACTTGATCTAAAAACAAACCCCAATAGCAACTGAAAAAGACAAGAAAAAACCAAATATCAAAACAAATTAGCAAATCTATAATAATGCTATCAGCTTGTCCTAATTAAGAATAAAATATAGAGTAAAAAAAGGAAATAAATTTTCTAAGTGTCTGTTTTGAGATTAGAATCAATAAAAATATCAAATTTATTAAGCATACAATTAATAATGTAAATTTATAACAAAAAATACTTAATATATAAATATAAAACCTAATTTGAAATAAACGGTAGTAACTACAAGCCTTTAGGCTACTATATATACAGATAAAAATTACAATAAATAAATTATATAGATAGACTGATTTTGATTTTATTTTATTGTTATACCAAAATAGACACATTGTAATATAAGAGATAAGGAGCTAGAGGAGTCAGCTGCAGACGTGGAGGCCCTTATAGGTCAAAGAACAGAGTGGCTGTAGGCCAGGAGATAGACATCAGGAGTTGTGTTAAAGCAGGTGATGAAACCCAAACCACACAAACACAAGAACAAGAACAACCCCAGAAAAGTCAAACTGGAAGAGCAGCTAGTATTAATCCCAACATCATAAAGCTGACCAGAAAACACACAAAAGTATCAATCATCAGAACAGTAAATGAGATCACCACCAGAGGATGTCCTTTGTGTACAGCCCATTATACTGCTGTAATGGTATTTTGGCTACTATCATGAAGAAGGTGAAGCCTGTCCTTGACAACACCTATGAGCTTTACATGAGTAATGGTAAAGATCAAGATGACGGCAACAAGCCACAGTATTTCCAAGCCACATACTATAATACCAAGTTAAAGTAGGTACCACTTGCAGTATGTATGGCAACAGGTTGGTGAACTGGAACCCAGTCAAGGCGGTAACAATAGAGTACACAGTCATCAGCCAGCAGAAGCTCTTTGCGTGTATGTTGTATCTTTCAAAGCTCCTGGCAAAGTAGGTTAAGATGTAGTACATGGACGTGTACATTGCAATAGAGAGTGTATAATGTGGAGACACCAGGGGAGGCCAGGGTCCAGTCTGGGAGGAATTCAGTTGACCAGGGTTGTAGTGGGGGTTATGACCTAGTCCATCTGGAGAGGGCCCAAAGAACTCTGACCCTTTTTGGTAGCCTCCAATCCCAAGGCAAGCTGTGAGCACAGCTGTGAAGATGAGATGGTTCATCTTCCTTGGATTGGAGGGTTGGCAGGGGCTGATTGGTAAGTTAACTTTAGTTGAAAGTTGAATTTCAATTTTATTGAGGGTATTAATCTCAATAATAGTACAAGCTATTACTGAGGTGGGATCCTTTATTTATAGTCCTCTCCCCTGTGTAAAGATTTGCAATTGGGAAGGAAAAACAGGGGATGGGAAATCCCAGAAGTTTTAAAGGTAGGGATAGCAATTGGGACTTGGGAAGATGTTCAAATTCCTGTTCTCCTGCTATCTGTGGCTGGTTGAGAGGTTCTTGAGGTGAACCAATGATTTCATGTTACCCTGGTGCTAGGTGAGGGATGTAAGTCAATTCTTTTTCAGAAGTTATTTTGGTGTCAAGAACATTGTTTTGGATGGAGTTTGGCCTTGCCCATGTGGCCTGTAACTTAGCACCTAATTGGTTGGTGGCAAACTTATTTTTAAAATCTGAATCATTATTCCTGCCCTCTTCTGGAGGGGGAATTTTGTTTTCTGAACTTTCCCCTATTTTTAGGGACTTATTTGATTGGCTGTACCCCAGGGGAATTTTTGATTGGTTGCAGGGTGGGCCCTGGGACCCAGGTGGGTGACAGGCATCCGGCTGGACCCAGGGAGCAAGCGGGTGGACTGGGGGCTGACAGCGGGCGCGCTGGCAGCTGGGTAGCTGGGCAGGCAAGCGGGTGGGCAGCAGGGCCCAGACTGGTGGCTGGGAGGCTGGCAGGAGGCAAGCAAGCGGGTGGGGGACTGGCAAGAGGCTGGCAGGCGTCTGTGCGGTGGCGGCCAGCGCCTGCCCAGATGATAAATTAGTTTGGCGCCCACCAAGATCCAATTTTTCTCCACATTCATTTTTATTTTCCTCTAATAAGGGCAACTGTGGTAAGTTTGACTCCCTGGTGATCAACTCCCTGGTACTCAACACTTTGTCGAGTACCAGGGAGTTGAGTGCTGCATATGTGAATCTATTAGTATTTTCGGCTAAACCAATTTTAAGCTAATTTTTACTAGTAATTTAGGGGTTCAAAACCAAAAACCAAGGTTAAATTTACTCAAACTTGACTCTGTTTAATAAATTGGCTAGCTAAAATACCAATTTAAGGGGCAATTTATAAGTAAATTTACTAATAGAAATGAAAAACCCTGTGTTTGACACTCTAAACCAAAAAGTGACCAGTTTGACACTTTTTAAGCTAAATTTTAATTTTATTAATAAAATACATATGCGCTTATAAATAAATTTATTATTTACTATTATATTTTTATTATTAGTGTTCATAGTTGTTGATTAAGCTCCCAAGCACCACTATACTGGATTTAGTGATATAGACATTAATCAAATACCCCACTTGTTTTACATTATGACATTCCCGGTTTTTTGGATTAAGTGGTGCCACATAAATTAAGCCCAATTTTTTTAGAGATTTCATATGTAATTTATAAAAAACTGAAACTTGAAACCTTCTTTTTTTGACTCTATTCACTTGACACCCAATTAGTTTTGGATTTAACTAATCAAAGGCTCAGAATTAAGGCTAAATTAATATGTGACACACTATGAGTGTCACTTTACACTCACCCACTTGACACTTTAACTTGGGGTTTAGTACAGAGAGCTTCTTAACGTTTTAACCAACACTATGGTAAATAATTCACTCCCAGCTCCTCCCAGCATACCTTAATCACTAATAAACACATTTCCACTCATTTACTTTTTTAACTTATGTTGTATTTTTTTTAATTTTTGAGCATATGATACTGCCTTGCTTTTGGGTTAACTTTTGAACCCGTTTTAAATTTAAGCAAGTTTTATAAGTAAAAAACATAGTAAATTTGATTTTTCTGCTCAACTCTAGCAACTCAACAGTGAGAATTCAGCTTTTTCCAGCTGATTGACAGTGCCAAACTCAACACTTTACTATGTTTTGAACTTTCAACTCCCAAAAAAATTCCACATAATAATTTTTTTATTTTTTTTGCTATTATAATCTACTACTTTTTCATCTGCTCTCCATCTAATTTTCATGTATTTTTTGATTTTCAATTAAACTTTTACATTGATTTAACACTAAGATGTTATGCTGAACCTAACATCTTTGATTCTTCATCATAAATTCACTTATTTTCTATGTTTTAACCTTTATATCTATACTTTGAGTTTATATTTTGCTTCTATTTACTTTTTTATGTTTTTTTCTTGATAAATAAAACTTTATTTGCATACTTTTCATTTAACTTTTACTTTGTTTTACCTTTGTGTTTCATATCTTTCATACTTCTATTATTTACATTGCTAAACTCTTCTTTAGACAAAATCAAATAATAACAGCCAACAGCCCAAGCACCAAACCTCCAAGGGCTTCAAAGAATCTGCCTCCACTCCCAAGTGTGCCAAGAAGCCTGCAAAGGCAAAGTCTCCAACCCCATCTCCTCCCACTTCATCTCCTCCCCCTTTCACCCTCCCCCAAAAATTCCTCCCCCAATAAATCTGATGATGATCTTACTAACCACTCCTTTTACCACTCAGAGGCCAACTCTGAGCCCACTAAGGAGCGCTGTACCAAGAAGACAAATGCTGCCAAGAAGCCCACCTCTTCTTATGGTAAGAAAAAGGAGGCATTCAAGCAGGCCTCAAAGAACCCTTCCCCTCCCCCTCCTGATGGCTCTTCCCCCCTCCCTCATCTGATCCCCAAGATGAGCCAGAGGAGTACTCCAAGAAGTTCAAAGCTTCTGGTCATGTGGCTTGGGATCCACTGGCCATCCACAATAATTGTAATGTGGACAGAGAGTTTAAAGTTCCCAAGCACTTCCCCAGTTACTTCCCAATCATGTCTGTAAATGCCAGCCCTGCTTATGTTGCTGACAACTACATCTTCAATTGCAACAACCAAAAGCAGCAGACCAAGAGCAAGCACTTTGTATGTGAGGATAAGACTTGTGGGGCCTGGCTAAACACTGAGGGCTGGGAGCAAGTAACAGCAAAGAAGGGGGAGCACACTTGTGAGCCCCCCAATCATCTAATCACTCAGATTTTAAAATGGTACCTTGTTCAAGTAATACCCACATCCTCTCATCTCTGGGCTTCTGATCTGGCCATAAAGGCTTTGCAACATCTCAAACCCAACAATCTTAAGTTGGTGCCAACTCAAGAGCAGTTGGTTAAGTTCATCAGCAATAAGTGTATTGCCGCCAATCCCCCTCCCCCCAAGGCTTTGGACATCCTCTTGGAGCTTACGCTCACCCACAAGCTCAAGCAGCTTCCAAGTGGGGAGCGCCTCCTGCTCCATGACAATGGGCCTGCTGCCAAGGACCGCATAATCTGCTACTTAACTCAGCAGAACCTGATGGAGTTGAAAAGGATGTCAATCTGGCTAGTTGATGGTACCTTTGCCACTTTCCCCCAGATGTTCAAGCAACTCTGGATGTTCCATGCCCAAATCGACATCTGGGTGATTCCACTTGCGCTCTTTCTTCTTCCTGGGGCCACCGAGGCCATCTATACCTGCGTGTTCTCCATCCTCTGCCAAGAAATTGCCCTCCTTCCTCTTGCTGACAATGAAAAATCCAAGAAGACTCCCCCCACACCCGCACCAACCCACCTGCCTCTGATAAGGACAGGTCACCCTGGACTCAGAGGAAAAGGCAAGGCTAAGAGCTCTTTGGCCTTGCGTGTGCATTATGGACTTTGAGCCTGCTCAGTTCAATGCATTTGAGCAGCTGTTCAGCAGGGAGGTGCAGGGGTGCCACTTCCACTTCCGCCAAGAGGTTGCTTGTAACGTGCAGGCCCACGCCAAGCTTAGTAGGTTGAGCCGGAGGGATAGTTTGGACACCTGCAGATTTGTGCTGGCACAATTAAGTGCCTTGGCTTTTTTAAAGACAGAGCACACTGTGCAGGGGTTTGAGGTGCTCTCAAAGGATTCCTACATAGTGAAGCACCCAGAGTTCAAGCCTTTCCTTGAGTACTTCAATCCCCAGTGGATTGGGAAGGTTGTCACACAGAGGCAAGGCAAGGCCTGCGCCAAGGCCAGCTTGAATGTGTACCAGGCGGCCGTCAACAGGGAGCTGAAGACCACTTTGGCATTAGAGGCTTATCAAAAGCATCTTAAAGCCAACTTTGGGCTTCATTCAAAGTTTAATAAGTTCTTCTCTCTCCTGCAGCATGATCAAGAGAAAAAAATCTCCAAGCTCCAAGATCTCTCCAACCACGTCCCCCCACCAAGCCAACCACCTGCTGTATCCTCTTCACCAAGGCCATCCAGGGTGCGGCTAAGCACAAATACAAGGCCTCTGAGCTTAAGCAGCAGCTTGAGCTTATTTCCACTGCCCTCCTGGAAGGGGCCAAAATGAAACAGGGAAAGAATGATGAGGAATAACCTTCTTTCCTGCTCAGTTATATGATTTTTACTTTTAACTTTTTAACTTTAATTTTTACTTATTAGCTTTGATCATTTAGTTTTTTAGTTTTAATTTTTAAGTTTTTTAATTTAATTAGATAGCAGTGATTGTTCTATGTATTCATGGTAAGTTTGAGATGAATATTTATAGTTGAAAGTAAGTGAAATAACTTACTTTTTGTTAATTTCTAAATAAAACATATGAAATTCACAGTTGTGCTTATATAAACTATATCAAATAAATATTAATATTTATTCATATTTTGCAAAACTATATTTTTTGTGTTTGTGTTTATTTTTGGTTCATTGTAATTTTAATTTTTATGGTAATCAAAAATATTTTTATAATAAAGAGTGTAAATTACATAGTAAAATGAGAAATAATTGCTTGCTTCTCCTTATTTCTATTAAACAGAGTACGGTTTAATTGCATTTTTGACTTCTCTGGGGTCACTTTAGTTTACCATAGCTGTAAGGCTTAATTTTCTATATTAAAAGTTTTCAGTACATCAAGATCTGTCAATTAAAAAAGTGTTGATTTCCAGTTGTTGATCAGGGCAAAAGCTGAATTCTCACTTTACTATAGTGTCAACTACCAGGGAGTCAAGTTTTAGGGAGTCAATCACCAGGGAGTCAAACTTACCATAGTTGCCTAATAAGGGGGGAATTACATATCCAAGTTTGCCCCTAAAATTGGGGTCTTAGCTATCTTTCCCCAACTTTTCCTTTCAGTCAGTATTAGGTTTATGTCAGGAATATTCCTGACACATACAGGCAGAAGGTGCTGAAAAAGGTGCTGTGTTCTAAAGCCAAGCGCCTATGCCTTGTGTTGTGGCTGATCCTGCAGAGTCCCTGCCCAAAGCCAAAAATCCTAAGTACCATGCCATCCCCAATTATACCCAAGAGACATTTATGAGTTTCATGGGGGACACACCTGACTACAGGAAGGCCACAGCCATTGTCAGATCTTGGGAAAATTTGCGCACAGGCTCCAAAAAACCTATCTGAAAATGGGTGCTGTTTTCCTTTTGAAGAAATTCAAGCACAAACCAGTACTATTGGTTAAGGAACACCTTTGGGCCACCCAACAGTAAATTGAGCTGAACTGTCATCTTGAACTGGAAAATATTCAGTCAATGATTGAGTCTGTTTTTGATCCAGGTGTTGGTTTTAATTTGCTACTGCACAGTCAAGAAATTGTGATTCTCCTGAAAGAAACTCGGGGTATCTTTGTACAATTGGAATAGCCCAGACTTGTGTTCTACCACCATAAATACACCAAGACAGTTACTGCTCTCAAGGAGAATGGCACAGTAAAGTTTTATTTAATCAATGAGTTTTCCTTTGCATCCTCCATGAGAAATGAGTATGGGTATGTCCCAAAGGCAAAATAATGGCATGTTTCAGTGTGTGGCTGTTCAGTTTGTTGCGCACTCTATGGTAGCCCTTCTTGGTCCCCTTGGTATTGAGCTATATCAAATTATCAAGGGTTCCCACAACAGTACAACCTTTCTCAAATTTCTCTGATTAGGTTGGGAGCACCTGAGGCGCACAAGCCTGGGCTTCAACAAGGCCATTACGCTAGACAACGTCAGACTCTACAAGGTGGCTGGCTTTCTTGAGGAATTCCCAATGATTGACACCAGCATTGCTGTGGGCCCCCAGCAATTGGCCACATCAAATTTGTGCCTTTTCTTCATCCCCTCCTATTTGCTATTCCTCAACTCAATCAGAGAGGTCTTTGGGTGGCTCAAGCAAGTGGTCAAGAAAGGGGCGCCACCTGGGCCCAATGATTTGTTCAATTGCTGCAGGTTGGTGTCAATACCCTCCCAGCTGAAACTGTGGCCAATTTCTATGGTCATGCGGATTTTTTTCTCCTTGTGTGCCTCTCCAAGCAGCCAATCAATTAAAGGCTTTGCTATTCCAAATGTTTTCTTGCATTTTATTTTTTAGTATCTTTTTTATCTAGTTTAATTTATATTGACTTATTTTCTGTAATTCTGTGTATATAATGTCAGGTATAATAAAAATTAACAAAGCAAAGCCAATTGAATGAATAACTGAACAAATGAACAACACACAAAATTATTCATATTTTTATTATGCTTTTATTTAGGTTAGTTTATTTTGATATTCATTATATGATTCCAATTATGTACTGTCTTGTGTAATAAAAATTAAAGCAAAGTAGGATGGATGGATGAACTTACATAAATATTAATTTTTTAATATGTATTTATTTGTTGAATACAGATGGTTTGATAGTTTATTTTGTAAAGAAATATATATATAAAAATTAAAAAAATTTATTTAGGGTTAGAGCTTTATTGGGGGTGGGAGCAGCAAATTCCAGGACATTGCATTGAAATAGACTAGTCATTTTTATTGCCAACATGTATGTTGATATGGCTCCTGTACTATATAGCTTGTGGCAGCATGAGTATAGGAGCACTGTGATACAATTGGCCAGGAGGATTTTTCTGGTGGATCTGCCATCCCATATGTGGCAACAAGAATAAGTGAATCCTGAATAATGTGCTCTACTGAGCTGTATCCAGGGGCAATTTTTTTCAGTGGGATACACTATCTAGAAAGACACCATCTAGAAACCCTATGTCAAATTTCTGGCAGAACTGTACCAAATAACTTAAAAATTAATAAAAACCCAAAAAATTTCAAAAACAGTAAGAAAACATATGGCTAGACTCAAAATAATCCAAAGATTCCAAATCTTCAATAATAATGTGGGATCAGCTAGTACTAACTATAGTGTGCCAAGCTCCAAAGTCAACACACTCCAAAAATGTGATATTTCCATATTGAAATTTGCTCCTATGTTTGTATCAATGGACTAAAAATTAAGTAAAAATTAAAAATGTTTGGAAATAAAGTATTTAATGAAAGAGTGATGTGATCAGTCTTCAGTACCAAAAGTCTTTGCAATGCCTTTGAGATGGATAAGGCAGCCTTCTCTGGTGTAATAGGTCAAAAAACTCCTTGATAACACTTGCAAACTTGACCTGTTGATCTGCATGCTTGGATAAAACAGTTTTTCTTTTGATGGCCTGAGGGTAAAGCTGGTCCCCATGGATATAACAGATCTTCAGCTTGTTGATAATCACAATGAATCTGGGCTTCTTTATCTTAACCAGACAAGAAAATTGATTGTACCAACCTTCAAGTGATGAGGTGGTCTTAGTTACACTGTCCTTAACCTGATTATTACAGTTCCAGTTAATGGAGACACTACCCTTGCGTATATAAAATCATTAATGAAACATTTTAAAGTTAAACCCCAAATATTACATATACTTTTATGATAAGTAATAAAATCAGTATATCAAAAGTGATTTTTAATGTCTGTGGTACAGGGAGATAGTACTACCAAAGGTGAGTTAATTTGAGTTGATATATTATATGTTGTCATAAATTAATATCATACTTTATTCCCAGTTAATAAGGAAAAGGCTTGGATTTATCAAATAAAAGTATAATTTATTAGTTGATTCCAGATGCCGTCTTTCTAGATGCTGTATTTCTAGATGGCGTACTTTAGGGTATTTATTAAGTGTTTTTATTTTCAAAAAATCTTATTTGGATAATACTCTTTTTATTTCAATTTATGATAGCGTTTTCTAGATGCCGTTTTTCTAGATGGTGTATTAGAAATCAATATGTAAAAAATAACTATTTATTAATTTATTAATTTTTTTTAATTTTGCCAATGTAAATTCTGACCCTAATACAAATTTTTTTCTAGATGACGTTTTGAGATGGTGTATTGCACCTTTTTTCTATCTAATAAATGGCAATTTTCATCCAGTTTTATTATCACATCAGACCAATTGTGTG
This sequence comes from Entomophthora muscae, assembly GCA_014839935.2. Taxonomy (NCBI): domain Eukaryota; kingdom Fungi; phylum Entomophthoromycota; class Entomophthoromycetes; order Entomophthorales; family Entomophthoraceae; genus Entomophthora; species Entomophthora muscae. The sequence continues at coordinate 861,013 of QTSX02001428.1, forward strand.
CTTAGGCTTTAATCCAAATCAGTACAACAAGACCTAGGTAAACAATCAAGTGAAGTCTCTGCTCTTCAAACAGGGCTGAGAACTCAAAAAAATATTGTACAGGGTACTTATTTTATTTTTAAAGGACATAGTAGCAAAGGTATTTTCCATTGTTTTTGGTATTCTAGTCTTGTCCAAGCACCAGGAGGCCCCAAAGTCTCCAAGGACGCCTACTACGCAGGCATGACTGCGGCAGAATTATTGTTAAGTTTTGTTATTTTTTCATTAAACTTTTTTGGGATATGTGATAGTGTGTGCTTGGTCAGGTAACAGAAATAGACTTTTTCTTATCCTTTTTCCATCTTGGGTAGGTTTTGGTACGGCATAGGTTGGATGAAATCCCAGATAAGTATGACAAAGAGCTTGTGAAAGCTAATATCCGGAACATACTGGTTGAGTTGCAGGTTGGGGGCTGCAGCCAAAGCCAAGACCCAACATTCAGTGTCATCTTGCTTTTGTTGGAGCGCTGTAAGTTGTTCTTGTTTAATAGGGTAATTTTTTTGAATTATTAATCATCTTAGAGCAGCAGCTGATGTCAGGATCAGCTGACTCCCTATGTGGGGGATGTAGTTACTGTAAAATGTTTGCAATATATAGGGTTTTAGATACTGATAGACTACTCCTTTGGTTTTTTATATATATAAAAAAGTTAGCAAAATCTTTTTATTTATTTGATGTTTTATTTTTTTACCTTCTTCTATATCTTTACCTGTTGTCCCCTTGACAGGGGCTGCTTCATGGGATTTTTCACTAGTTGGTTGCTGGTCTTCTGTTGGTTTATGTTTCTTTTTATTTTTTGATTACTAAAACATCTTGGGATCCTTTGACCATGCATCTGCAGTTGCAAATCCCTGTGTCTTGAACTGTAGGTCAACAAGAAAATCTTTTTGTACGTTTATAAGCATGGTTGTGAGTTTGTTGGTAGTATTGGGTATCTTCATTGCAGCTTTCACGGTGAATCTGTCAAGTTTTTTGCCTTCTAACATCACCTCCTTTAGCATGTATTTCACCTTTTGGTTGATCTCCTTTATTTTGACCACTGCTGTGTCCAACTCCTTGATCATCACCTCCAATTCTGACATTTTCTTCTTGATCTTACCCCACCCCATTTTATACCAATAAAATATCCCAATACACTTATCTATTATATTGTATCTAATATAGATTTAATAAATTATCTGATTTTAATTATGAAAAACTTGATAGCTTTATTTCTTAATGTTTAATTGATATTAATATTCTGTATATTGTTTGTACATATCAACCTATTTTGGGTATCATGAACAACATATTTTGTCCAAGTAAAACATGATTTATTCTTGAATCAGTATGCCAAGTTTGACCCAAAGTACATATTTATTAAAAAATGATCACACTCAGGGTTTATATGTAGATCATACAATTCAGAGATATATGTGATTAGATTGATTATTTTTATTACTTATATTTTTTTCTATTACAACTTTAATATATTTATAAGATCTAAACTAAAATGAATTTAAAAACTACAAGTGCTACAGACCAGCCAATTTGAATGAGCTTACATGTGGTGTCTTTGTGCTTGTCTCAGACCAGACACACCTCAGTTATTTCACCCAGTTTAACTTAATGAAATAAGCCTGTTGAAAATATGAGATGTCTTTGTTTGAAAATTGGAACACCAACTTGTGGTTAATCTAGTATCAGAGAACCCAATGGTCTGGTTCTAGATTAACCACAGGTCAGCCTGCTAATTTTCAAACAAAGAGATTTCTTTTTTCAACAGGCTTATTTCATCAAGTTAAACTGGTTGCACTAACTGAGGTGTGTCTAGTCTGAGCCAAGCACAAAGACACCACATGTACACCCATTCTGATTGGTTGGTCCGTAACAATTGTAGTTTTTAAAGTTTTCTAGATTTTAGGGCCTAAAATATATTACAGTTATAATAGAAAATAATTTAATTAATAATTATTAAAGCAGCCAAATTTAACTTGTGGTATGATAAAATTAATCCCACTTTATTCAAATGTAAATTTTATTATAACTATAAAATCTTGTAAACATTAAACCAATATAAATTTAAAAAATAAAAATTATTGGGGGTAAATTTTATTGGGAAAAATGGGGAAGGTATGGGGCAAACTAGGTGGCAGACTGGGTTGAGGGGGAGGACTTGATTGGCTGGGGATGGGTTCCAAACAACTGGATTGGTTAGCTGGGGACTAGGGCAGCTGGAGGGCCCAGAGGTGATTGAGCGCCTTGATTAGCTTGGAGAAATTGATTTTACATGACATCATATTCCAACTCAGGGAGGATGGTGATTGGCTTATACACCAGGGAATTGCAAGGGGCAGCTGAGGGTACTTAGGTGATTGGCTGCTGCTGTGAGCATTCAGGGCCATCTTGGTAAACATGTCAGCAACCTTCTGATAGGGAAAAAGCACAGTGTGGTCATTGGCTGCACTAACCACCTGGCTGAAGGTTGTGGGGTTACACTCACAGATTGTGTCCCCTATGTTAAGGAACAGAGCATTCCCCAGGTGAAGATTGGCATGACTGCCAGGGAGAATGGAGATGCTGTGGCCACCTGCTTTGATCTTTGTGAGATTAGGCTGATTGACCACAAATGAAAAGGCTAATCATTGCACACAGATCATTATCAGTTACACGCCATATTATCACTAGGCTAATATTCTATTAAGTGTAGCTATTATATGCCGTATAATCACCAATATATTATAATGGTTATGGCAGTTATACGCCCTGTAATTGTTAGTTTATTATGATAGATGCAACAATTATACGCCGTATTATCACAGATCACCATTTCTATGTGTAGTGCTTATACGCTGTATAATCCCTAGTTTATTATAATTGAATTTAGCATTATATGCTGTATAAACGTTAGCCAATATAGTGTTTATCATTAATTACATGGCGTATAAATCTTGAAATCATCAATTGTATATTGCCCATCTTATCCTACTAGATGTTGTATCAACTCAGCCCCACCCAGCCTGAAAGGTTTATATGCGTATATCAAACAAGGGATGTGCAAAAAGCTAGGAAATACTGAGTTTGGGTCATCATTATACAGTTTATATTTGGTTCTTTGTTGGTTCAGATCAGTATTACACAGCAGATAATCCTTGGGCCAATATTGGATCAAGTCAGATAATACATGCCATATAATCCCCAATTTGAATGGTCATATTGATAAGCAGAAGGCTTTCCAGCCAGAAAAAGATCACTGATCAAATATAAAAAAGGAAAAATAGGAATAAAGGAATTTTACCTTCCAAAGTAGGAGGATAGAATTGGGACTATTTATAAGTTTCAGCTAAATATAGTGTAGTTTCCTAGTGCTATCAAAGGCGCAGATAGGAGCAGCCAATTGATAAAAGCCAGCAGGCTAGCTCAAGGAGAGCGTAAGCTATAGCTGAGCTGCCATGTATGCCTTGTAAAGGCCAGTAGTAGTACACATACCAAGGACAGCCAATAAAGGTAGGGGCAGCCAGCAAAAATGGACCTATTGCAAAGTTAGCCACTGAGAACTGTCTGAAAGGACACAAACAAGGGTTGTTGCAGTAAGTATAGATATATACACCTGAAAAGATGAACAACAAGTTCTTAGTTACACCTGGATAGATTACAGCTGCTGGCTAGTTTGTACTCCAGTTTCAATAAACGTAATTATCTTCAAAGTTCTACTTTATTGTAGTCTGTAGTGCTCTTGCATAGGATTAGGTAGAATACATTGGCAAGGCTAACATCTATCTGTAGCTTTGAATATACCAGCAATAACTCAAGTTGCTCAACAATCTTCTTGAATGCTACTTCAGTGCACTCTATTTGATGGCTCAGGAAAAGTTAAAATCTTGAATTGGCCAAGCTCCAGGTGACAAGATGGCTGGAGAGAAAAATGCCATACCAGTACCCATTGGTGTGACTAGACATGGTTTGGTAAAATACAGTCCTTTTTGGAGGAGTTGCTAGGAATGCACTAATGATAGTATCCTTTTTCCCCTTCTTTTTACACTCAGGGGTGTTCTTTTTACCCAAAGCCCCATAATCCTGAACTTGTAATGACAACTTATAATAGGTTATAAAATGCCATTGTCCAAAATACTTGACAGGCAGCAGGTGATTGTAGCACCAATCATGGGGCTGTTTGGTAGATCAGACCCACCATCTAACTAATCAGCCAGCCAATTGGTCAGAATCAGATCACTGACCTCAAGCCCATGCATCCAGAGCTGTGCAGTGCAGCAGGCAATGAATATGCTGTGTAGCCCAAGTAGGCAGCAGACCTCAATTAATTAGAGGTATAGGTCCTGCTGGATGATGTCCACCATAATGGGATATGCTCCTTGATCTGGGATTTGATCTGCTTCTTGGCCATCTTGGTGCCACCTCTCTTTGAAAGGGGTTAGAACTCATGCCTAACCACTGCCTCAGTGAATCAAAGACAAGTGGAAATTTTTATAAACTTATGCCATTCTTCTTGAGGCACACAATCTCTTCTATCACTCATTGGTTACTAGGCGTTATTTTTGAGGCCCAATTGGTATGATGGTATAAAGATTAGGCAGGACAAGATTTGATTGGCCTTAATTCTCAAGCAATGGTTGGATAGAGTTAGAGGGGAACAGCTGCCCAGTCTTCAAAATGTGGTACAGGCTCAGGTTAGGCCTGGACTTGGGGAGCACCATATTGGCTATCAGAGAAGCCACCTGTGGATGGGCCTGGTGACATATATAACTTGGCCTCCTTATGAATGGCATTGAATTGGGTGTTCACAGGAACCATAGTGGTTGCTCTCCATTGATCAGCAGCCTGAGCTTACAGTAGCTCCTGGTACTGCTCCTTGCCAATGTCAAAGTTATCTTCACTTTTGAAACTAATTTTAAATATGAAAAAAGCAATTAAAATTCAATCAAAAACAGAAAAGAAAACTATTCCCAAAGTATTAATTTTATTTAAATGTATGCACATTTTGATATATTCTCTCAGACATAAATGTCAAAATTTAGAAGTACATATATTAAAAATAAGGAACAGCGCCCATGTTAAAACTAAAAATGTCAACAGTGGCCATGTTGACACTTTTAATGTTGACACTATAGTAAAGTGACAGTCCAGTTTTATTTAATGTTGTTTTCTGGATGTCAACCCTTTTTTAATTAAAAAAAACACTTTGCCCTGAACATTTTTAATATAAAAAATGTATTTCAAAATACATTACTATAATATAATGACCCCAGAGAGTTCAAAAATAAAATATAAAAATATTATAAGTAATAAAGATTAAGGATATAAAAGCAAGTATTTTTCAGTTTAATATGTAAATTACACTCTTTATTAAAAACATATTTTTATTACCATAAAACAAAACTTATGATAAATCAAAAATAAAGATAAATACTATATCATAACATTACAAATTAAATAAAATTTATATTTAATTAAGTATACTTTATATAAGCACAACTGAAAATATCTCATAGCTTAAAGATAAATTAACAAAATTTAAGTTTTTTCTTACAAAACCACATTGAAACTAAAAATAAATCTTATCATTTATACCTAAAAAGATTAGTACTATCCAAAAATATATATATATTCAAAAGTAAAAAATATAAAGGCAAAGCAAAGCAAGGTTTATTAAAATAATTAAAATCACCAGCAAGAGCAGTGGCACCATCTTCTTAGTACTTCTTGATCTCTGCCACCTTATACTTCCTCTTGACCACCTTCTGGACGTCCTCCTTGTAGTCCTGGTCCTTACCCTTTTGCTTCTTGGGGACCAACCAGTTGGCCAGGTCACAAAACTTGGAAACATTCTGGGACTGATCCTCCTGAAGCTTCTGGAAGAACTTGTTGTACTTGGGGTTGGTCCAGAACTTCACCTTCAGGTGCTTATGCCACACTTCCAGATTGGATGTGGTCTTCCTCTCTCCCTTGAGGCAGGTGCCCTGGCAATTCCAAGGGGCAGTGACCCCGCTCTTTCCTCTCTGGGCAGTCATCTTCTTTCCTACCCACTGCCTCTCAAAGTACTCAAGGTACCCCTTGAAAATGATGGAGTGCTTCTTCACGTAAGCATCCTCCAGGAGGGCCTCAAAGCCAATCCCAGTATGCTACAGCTACACAAAATCCAAGGCAGCAAACTGGGTGATAGCAAAGCAGCACTTCCCTTTACCATCATTAAGATACTTGTCAAAGAGGCCCTTCTCACTCTTGAGATTCTTGATGAGGACCTTTCTAAAATGAAAGAATCAGACCTGAACTTCTCTATTAAAGATGGCCTCAAAGGCTTTGAACTTAGCATGCTCAAAGTCAATTATGATAAACTTTGGCCCAAGTGAGCGTGCATGAGCTAGCTGCTCTGCAGCTAGGGTCAACTCATCTTTATCAGCAGAGGAGGGATTAGCCCTTGTGGTGTGAGTGGGAGGGGGGAGCTGGTTGGTGGGAAGGGAGCACAAAGCATCCCAGACAATCTTGAAGGCTCTGGTTAGACTTCAGTCTTGGCACCTGGAAGGAGAAAGAACACAAGGGGGATAGCCTGGGCATCAAATTGCCTGTGCAGGACCCAAAGCTGCTTGAAGATGGTTTGGCAGGTTGAAAATGTGCTGTTGCACAGCCAGGTGGTAGCAGTATTGAGATGCTCCAGGTTTTAGGTTGTGGTGTAGACTATGATTTTATCCTCCATTTCCTGCCCATTATCATGGAGAAGGAACATCTCACCACCCTCTGTCTTCTTGAGGGAATTAGCAAAGACCAGTTCTTTGATTGTGGTGGCACTCTTGACCAGGGGTTAAGGGCTTGGCGCCTATCACTAAAAAACTTAACCAACTGGGTGTGAGTTGGCTCCCTCTTTAGATTGGTGGGGGAGAGGTGCTTACAGGCAAGCACAACCAGCTGGGTAGGGGAAAGGACTTTGAGGTGGGCATGATCTGCACAAGGTACCGATTCAGGAGACAGGCAATGGTTGTATTGGGCATGATGCAGGTATGCTCACTCTTGATGATCTGTACCAGGTCCCAGCGCTTGGTATTGAGCCGCACTGGGCAGTAGCGGTCCTCACAGGTATAGTGCTGGCTCTTGAAGCCCCGGTTGGCATTTTTACAAGAGAAAATATAACCATTGACCACCATGGCTGGCCTACCCTTTACATTCATGATGGGAAAAAACTTGGATATGGTGGAAGGAACCTTAAACTTCCTGTCAACATTGCAGATGTTGTGGGCCAACAGAGGGTCCCAGGGGCCAGCAGGAGCATGGAAAAAGTCAGGGAAGTAATCAGGGTGGGGCTTTGAATAATCCCAGATGAACTGGAAGGAGGGGAGTTTGGTGGGGGGAAGCAGAAGGGGGCTTGTTGTGGTGCTCCTCATGTGCAGGAGATTTACCCTTGGGAGGGGACTTCTGGGCTGAGCACTTCTTCTTGGTAGGCTCCTCATCAGAAGATGAGTTATAGAAACTGTGGTCAGTAAGTGAACCATCAGTTTCTTCTCCCCCAGTGGAGTGAGCAGGGCTCTTCTTGGGGGAGGGCTCAGGGAATGGGCTTTGGAGAGGGCTTAGGAGTGGCCTTTTTTGGATGATGATGCCTTCTGCTTGGTGGCTTTGGTGGGCTTAGAGGGACACTTAGTACCCTTCTGTTACTTTGAAGTATTCTTGTCCTACAATAATAAGTAACAAGTTCTAAGTTAAAACTTTGTATTTAAAAAACAAAAACAAAACATCTTAAAAAATATGCTATATAAAAAGTAAGCATTATATGGCTTTTATTGATATTTGAAATTTAAAAAATATTAATAAGTTTTTATTTTATCAAAGTTACAAATAACAAGTTAAAATTTGAGAGATTTATGTAAAAGTATTATATTTATATGTAGATTTTATCTAATAAATTAAAAAATATAAAAGAGAAAAGTTAAAAATACAACATATCAGAAAATCAGATGTTTTTATTGTGTAAAACATAAAGTTCTATATGTGAGAAATAAAAAAGTGTTGACATTACTGTAAATTTAGAACCTAAACGTAAAAATGCAGGATTGTCAAATGCTTGGTCCAAATTTCAAATCACTTTTGAAGGATGGCCATTTTTAATTAAGTTGATTTTTTTATATTTATTTGAATTTTTAAAAAGTGGGAAATCATAGTCACTTTGAAAATTTCAAGTCAAACTGCATATTTTCAATGGACAAAATGAATTAGCTGGAATCAGATTAGAAGTGTTCAAACCCATCAACCATTTTCATTAAGTTATCTATAATTTGAAAATGCAGGATTGTCAAATCCATGAACCAAATTTCAAATCATTTTGAATGCCACTAGTAAACTCAAACATTAATTGCAGGAACTAGAATCAAAAATTTAATGTATAGTAAGCACACAGGAAACACCAACTCAAATAAAGAAGCTCCACCACAACTATAATCAGATGAAAAATTCAATCTTGATAACCATGATTAGACATAAAAAGTGATTAATCTTTAAAATTATCCAAATCCAAAAAGTATACAATATTATACACTTCAAATTACAGATATGGAAATTCTGTTACTATTCAACGCTAAATCAAGAGAAACAACTACTCACAACTAAACCAAAGATCTAAATAAATACATATTAAATCTAAAATATGATTTTTTATTTTTATGGACCAATATTTTCATTCCCAACCAGCTCCTGCACCAGCCTGTGGGGGTTCCTGTCTACAAGGGCGTCCCAGAGGGTCCAAGAATAGACCTAGAACCTAACTCAAGGGGAGTAATGCCTACACACAGGCCTCCCAAGGTGTCAGCGCCAGCCAACCACCTTTTGTGTTACAAACCAGACCAACCAGCTTAAATCCTAGACAGAAGCTGCTCTCAAGGCCTGCCACCAAAGTCTCCTATATCAGGGTAACTGGGAACACTGATGTTACTTACACCTCCACTGTATATCCAGTTGTCACCTGGCCCCACACTCTTGATCCAAGAGCTGCCACTTCCTGCCCCTGCGTCTTTGACACCTCCTATAAGCCATTGGCCACAACTGAGGAGCCATTTGTACCTGTGATATACTCCACCATTGAAGCCACCTCAAGTAAGAGTGATTTCACCTTCTACACAAAAGTCCCTGTGAGATTAGGCTGATTGACCACAAATGATCAGGATAATCATTGCACACAGATCTTTATCAGTTACACACTGTATTATCATTAGGTCAATATTCTATTAAGTGTAGTAATTTTACGCTGTATAATCACCAATATATTATAATAGATATGGCAGTTATATGCCATGTAATTGTTAGTTTATTATGATAGATGCAACAATTATACGCTATATTATCACAGATCATCATTTCTATGTGTAGTGCTTATACGCTGTATAATCCCTAGTTTGTTATAATTGAATTTAGCGTTATATGCTGTATAAACGTTAGCCAATATAGTGTTTATCATTAATTACATGGTGTATAAATCTTGAAATCATCAATTGTATATCGCCCATCCTATCCTACTAGACGTTGTATCAACTTAGTACCACCCAACCTGATAGATGTATATGAGTATATCAAACAAGTGATGTGCATACAGCTAAGAAATACCAAGTTTGGATCAGCATTACACAGTGTATAATTGGGTTCCTTATTGGTTTGGGTCAGCATTACACGGCAGATAATCAACAAGTTGATATTGGATCAAGTCTGCTATTACAAAGCGTATAATCTCCAATTTGACCTGTTGCATTAATAAGCAGAAAGCTCGCCAGCCAGAAAAGGATCACTAATTAAGCCCTACAAATGGAATACCAAAATTCCACCTTCCAATGCTGGAAGACATATTAAGGACTATTTATAAGTGTCAACTAAATATGGCGTAGTTTCCCAGCGCAATAATAGGCGTGTAAGATACAGCCAATCAATAAATGAAGTAGGCTAGCTCAAGAAGAGCGTAGGCTGTAGCTGAAGTGCCATGTACACCTGCAAAGGCCAGTAGCAATACACGTGTCAAGGACAGCCAATCAGGATAGGCATAGCTAGCAAAGATAGACTTATTGTGAAGGTAGCCACTGAGAACTGTATGAAAGGACAAGAACAAGGGTTGTTGCAGTATATATTGATATAGACACCTGAAAGGATAAAAACAAGTTCTTAGTTACACCTGGATAGATTGCAGCTGCTGGCTAGATTGTACTCCAGCTTCAATAAACGTAATTATCTTCAAAGTTTCACACTATTGTAGTCTGTAGTGCTCTTGCATAGGATTAGGTAGAGTAAATTGGCAAGGGTAACATCTATCTGTAGCTTTGAACATACCAGCAATAAAACAAGTTGCTCAACAAAGAGGTTTCCGGGGGCGCCCAACTTGTATCAGCCCCCCATGCCTCCACAAACAAAATAAATAAAGGTTTAAATGTTTTCACAAGGACTGCATCCCCAAATTTATTTGACAATACTTGAATACTTCATTAAAAATTTCAGTTTTTAGATATTCAGTTCCTATTTGAAAGCCAGTTTTTATTAAGTTTTTTCATATTTGTTGGTGTTTGCAAATGGGAATCTTTGAATGCTTTCATATATATATATATATTCATTGAAGTTTAGCTTGACATCCCCGCAAATTTCATTCATCTCTTTGAAGTTAATATTTGATCCTATTTTTTATGTTTCCTTAACCACGGCAAGTACCCCGCGGGTGGTGAATATTCCCTATATTTAGCTTCAATATTTGAAAACTTATTCATATTCTGTTGAATTATTTTATTTATTTGGTTTTTATTTATTTGTTTTAAAGGGGCTACTAGTGACTGGTAATCCCCATAGAACCAACTCAGCATAAAAGCCGCCACTTCTGCAACTTTGTCCCCATTCCTAGTGATAACTAAAATAAATATAAGTAAAACACAAAAAGACTTAATAATTGCTTCCCCTGTGGCCCCCTCAGCCACAGGCGCCACCTCAGCAAACTTCATGAGTGTTGGCTGCTCTTCATTAATTTTCCTAGGCTTAATTTTTCTTATCTTTCTTACAACTTGTGTTTCTTCTTGGTTTTTATTTGATAAATTTTCTGTATTTCTTGAAGCACTCCTGCTTCTTGACTGTTTTTGTTTTCATCTGTTTCCATTTAGTTGGTTTCCTCTTCATTTGTGTTTATTTCATGTGGGATTTCATTTCCTTCAATTAGTTTGATTTTTTGAGTATTCTTTCTATTTGTTTTTGCAAATTCCCATAAGTGGTAACTTTCACTTTTGAAATCTAACCGCATTAGTATTTCCTTTTGAAGATTTAAATTTTTTCCCTTGTATTCTTCATTAACTATTGTTCCCAGGCTATTTTTTACAATTTTCTTTTGCTGGACCAAGGCTCTTCCCTCATTTCCCAGTTGACTTAACACAATTTCCCTGATGTTGTATTCAAGCTTGACAACTTTTTGGAGGGCTGACTCTAATTCATTGATAAGTGTGTAAATATTTGACATTATATTTGAATTCCATAAAAAACTGGTTTTTATAGTACTACCTTCAACGCATACATATTTTTCATCATCATTAATAAATTAAAGACAATAAACGTAAATATTGCATTAGAATATTGCAATTAGACGTCAACTCTTTATATTTTGAGATTATGTGTATAGATCAATGCATTTTGTTTAATAAAATCCATTGTAAACTTGGCCTTTTTCATTATAATTTAATGAAATGGACTGTGTTTATATTAGAGAGCCATTAATGTTTAGTACAAATATTGATACATAGTGCATTTTACAGCCTGTATATTTAACTATTGATAATGGTTCTATAAACTTTTTAGTTGATTTTTGTGAGGTAATAAGAATGTAATGTGTTAATAGTTAACTGTTTATTGTCATTAATTGGTTGATTTTCTTTGCTGTGGCAATTGTGTATTTTCTGATATTTACGCACTAGTATCCAATTGGTTGGTTTCACATCAAATTTCACAGGCAGTAGGAAATCAAGCCGCCACCCTGAGACTGGATGTGGATGGGGTGGTGGCTTAATCTCCTATTGCCTGTGCAATTTGATGTGAAACCAACCAATTGGATACTAGTGCGTAAATATCAGAAAATCCACAATTGCCACAGCAAAGAAAATCAGCCAATTAATGACAATAAACAGTTAACTATTAACACATTACATTCTTATTACCTCACAAAAATCAACTAAAAAGTTTATAGAACCATTATCAATAGTTAAATATACAGGCTGTAAAATGCACTATGTATCAATATTTGTACTAAACATTAATGGCTCTCTAATATAAACACAGTCCATTTCATTAAATTATAATGGAAAAGGCCAAGTTTTCAATGGATTTTATTAAACAAAATGCATTGATTTATGCACATAATATCAAAATATCAAGAGTTGACGTCTAATTGCAATATTCTAATACAATATTTATGTTTATTGTTTTTAATTTATTAATAATAATGGAAAAATATGTATGCTAGTAATTTTAAGCTATTTGTAAAATGTGTAACATTGTATTAATTATGGCAAATGTTGATAATGTAAAAATAAAATTTTATTAATTATGAATTGAAAGAGAGATATTAATTTTAATAAGCTGTCACAAAGAAAAGATTTATTTACTGATCAAAGGACAGGAAGGGAAGGGAATGGGCATAAAACATTGCCTTCATCTGCCCCTGTGAAAGGGATGGCATCAGAGGTTATAGGAAGGGAATGGGTGGTGGCTTGGGACTCAGGGTTGGAACGTGGGTGGCTTGATGGGGGGTTGGGGAGGCAGGGGTCCTTTCTGGACTTATCACTATCACTTGCATAGAAGATGATGAGATCAAATAAGTCCTGGATGGACACGGAAGGGAAAAGCTTGTACCCCTTCTCAATTTGGGAGCACAGTCAATTATAGGTGGCAGACTTTAAGCGCTTGAGAGCAGAACCAAGATTGTAAAGACATACATCTATAAGATGCATGTTGGCGTAGTTGATGGGGTAGGACCAACAGGTATGTCCCGCAGCCCTGATTTCTTGGGTTGCCCATTCCTGCTGATCTATCTCAGCTCTCAGTACAACTGTATGCACGGTGTTTTGTATGACCCACTCCTCCAGCATGGCCTTGAGCTATGTCTGGTAGGCATACCCATCTGTCGTGTTCAATATTGCCAAGTATTAATTGATGCCCAATGGGGAAACTGCCAATAAAACCCTGACAAAACAATACAAGATTGGGCTGTGCTTGTACACATCAGACTGGATACGCTTTTCTTCATATTCTTGAATACTTGCAGATATCTTGTCATACAAAAGGAAGATTACCTCATTATGGGCCCTCATTGCCCTTCCTTTGATAAAATTGATGATGGTAGAATCATAGGGGTCAGTGTCCACCAAAATGGGGCCACTGAGAACCTGATTGTATAAGAGTCTGGAGGCAACCACAACTCTGTGCATCCACAAATTCACTTTTCTTTTGTTGGTGAAGATGCTGTGGAGTCCCAGCTGGAGACGTACCTGGATCAGAGGCATCTGCAGGTCACGTTCCATAATGGCCATCATAAGGGGATGGGCTGTGTCACCTTTGGTCAAAGTACAGGCACCAGTTGGGGTCTTCTTGGTAGGGGGCCACAGTTGGCGTGGGCTTGCAGGGTTGCAGATACAGTGGACTTTGCAAAACCCATTTCAGCCGCAATTTCCCCAAGGGACATAAGCATCCCTTGCTTTTTAACCATTTCAAGAACAATATCTGGAGTGATTGATTTTCTTCTGCATCTTGCAGGCTGATTGGCTGGAGGCAGGGTGTGTCTGACTTGAGAACCAGACAGTGCCATCTGATTGGCTGTTTTGGGATTTGGGACTCTCTGGGTGACCCCATGGCTCAAATGGCTGGTTCTGGATGCCATTATTGATACAGGATTTGGGTTAGAAGCTGCCTGTGCATGATGGGCAAAAAGGGCCATGCTTGAGGATGCAGGAGAAAGAATACACTCCTGGGTGGTGCTTGCAGAGGGGCCTGCGGGTTGGGAGTGGCCATAGAGGGAGACTTAACTATTAGAAGACCCAGTGTAGCCCTGCATGATTTTGTCAAGGCCAAGGAACAGCTCATTGACTTGGTTGGTGTTGGAAGAAGACATAATAAAAATTTTATTATAAAATTAAACTCAAAAAGAGGAGTGTATATTTTAGTCTTTTTTATTGTTAAATATGTTAATTTTGTGAATAGTAGTATCTAAATTTTAGCCGCACTGAAATGGAATAGGGTGTTTTTTGAGAATGCCTGTGCTTCTTAAAAGAATTAGCACAAATCCACTCTAGATCCTTTGGCATCCTTTTTGAGACACCCATAAATTATATTTATTTTGAATTCACCTCATTTTTTATTTGAAACTTGGTTCTTGGATTTGACAATCCCGCAATTTCAGATTTGTTAATTTTTACATGATGTCTAGGATTTGTTTGATATACAGGAAATCTCAAATTGTACATTAGAATCCTGCATTTCTGATTCATATATACCACATTTGTTTGCTGAGTTTTGTCTTTTGTTGGTTGAGTTATCTGCTCAAGAGATTTGAAATTTTCCAATTTAAATAAATCAAAAAAAGTCAAATTTAATGATTGTTTATTTTAATATTTTACTTTTCACTCAGCTGAGTTGCCCGCAAAAGTGATTTCAAATTTGGACCAAGGATTTGACAATCCCGCATTTTACGTTTAGGTTCTGAATTTCAGTATTAATATTTGTTTTAGATATAAATGATAAGTTTCAGGTATAGTTTCAAGGTGGTGGTATAAGAAATATGTTATATTTTTAATTTATCTGTAAATATTGAGATATTTCAGTTGTGCTTATAAAAAGTATAATCAATAAAAATATATAATACTTATTTTTGAAGCTGTTACAATATAGTATTTATCTTTATTTTTGGTTTATCAGAAGTTGTGTTTTATGGTAATAAAAATATCTTTATAGTAAGCTGTGTAATTTACATAGCAAATTGAAAAATATTTGCTTTTATCTCATTATTCTTATTAGCTATAATATGTTTTATTGCATTGTTGAACTTTCTGGGGTCATTTTAGTATATTGTATTTGTTTTAACTATTTTCTATATTAAAAAAATCAGGTTAAGGTGTTACATTAATTAAAAAAGTGTCAGCATACAGAAGACAGCATTATTAAAGATCAAATTCATACTTTACTATAGTGTCAACATGATCACTGTTGACATGGGCGCTGTTGCTCTCCTGGGTAGTGCTTGGTGAGGAGCCTGTGGGTTTGGCGTGGTCATATACAGAGGCTTCACTGTTGGAAGACCTGATGCAGCCATGTATCATCTTTTCAGCTAGGGAGCAGGCAAGTGCCTAAGGTCAAAGTTCCTAAGGTCAAAAGTTCAGAAATTAAAAATGGGACCTCCAAAAAGTGCAAAAAACAAAACACTATGTAGGGTGCAAAATCAAAGATATCAAAGATGTCAAAGATTTAAGGGCAAAAAATGATTTTTTAGGAGTTAACTTTAAAGTCAAAAAGCATATACTTTTTAATTTAAAAACATATATTAAAACCCCTTTATTAGACTAAAGAGAGCCCAAGGAGTTCATTTCTGCAATAAAACCTATATGTTAGATAATTAAATACTGATTAAAAATTTCTGTTCTTTAAAGAAACTTTTTAACTTTTAAAATCAAAATTAGACTGGAGTTTATATGTAACTGTATTTAATTGAGTATAAAATATGAAGCTTCACAAAAACTACTTTAAAATGTATTTTTATATTAAAATGTTTTATTGTCTTAACATAATTAAAAGAAAGCAAAAGCAATGCAAGATTTAATTTGGAATATTATAGAACTTTTGCAATATTCTCAAGATGAGTAAGCCAGTTGGAGGGGTTTTAGGGAAGAAGAGAGTTTTTTGTGACTATCTCAAAGCTGATGAGATTCTTGATGCTCTGGGAAACACTTTGGAGTCCATCTAAAAACTCCTGGTAAAGAGTTTCATTGGTTGCCTGTTCAACTTTGAGTTTGTTGATCAGGACATTAAACTTGGGTTTCTTCACCCCAACACAGTTGGCAAACTTATTGTGCCAGCTTTCCAGGAGGGAGTAGTTTTCATGGTCTTATTCTTAAAATTTTTGAACTGGTTCCATTTAATCTTATTTTCCTTTCTTCCATGGTGTCTGGTCTCAAATTTTACAATCTATTGGCGTTCAAAGTAATCAACAAATGGAGAAAATAGAGCAGCATTTTCCTCCATATACTTGATATTCTTAAAGGCCTCATAGATTTTGATGGAGTCCTCTTTTCTCAATAAGGCAATGGCATAAAAGGAGTTAAAGGCCACTTTGGGCTCCTGGGAGGTGGATCTGATAACCAGTCTGTTGAGCTCAGTAAATCTCTGCAGCTTTCTTCTAAGGCATTGTCTGAGGTGAAAGAAGCAGCCATGAGTCTTGCTCTTAAATACTTTTTTGAAGGTGTTGGCTTGAGCAGGCTCAAATTCAACAAGGAGGTGGGTATGATAAGGCTCTGATGTTTCCTCATCATCAGGCTGACTTGGGTTTTTAGGCTTCTTCCTCTTGGGAGTGGAGGTGAGGGCATCATTGGGGGGAAGGAGATCTGATTTCCCCTTTAGAATCTCCAATGTATGAGTATAGTCATCCTCATTTTGTCCTGACATTATAAAGTAAACCATTGGTAAAACCTTATTGCCATACTTCCCATGGATGCACCAAAGCTGGGAAAAGATCTTAGGGCATGATTAAAAGGTCCCATCAGCCAACCAGATATTGGCTGTCATCAATCTCTTAAGGTTCTCCTGGGTGGCTGTCACAGCCCATACTAGAGTCCGGCTGGACTCCCGCAGAGGAGGCAGGCCAGGCCTGAAAGGCCATGTACACAATAGGCGCTATGCGGACCAGGTAGTTTAGAGCAGTGGCTAGGGGGTGCCAACTCCCAGTATGGGGCACAACTTGATTGGCCAGCCCCAATACTGTTATATAGACAAACCCCAGCTTGCTGAAGTCCTGGGTGGGAGGCGCGTCGGGGAGAGGAGGGGCAGTTGGAATATCCTTCATTACTGGTGGTAGATCCAGGTGATGGGGATGGAAATACTCCAGGTCAAGGGCGCGGGGCAGTTTGGCAAGGACAACAGGAGTATGGCCGGGAGGATATGAGTATGCAAGTTTGTATTGAGTAGTGGATTCACAAATAGATGCAAAGAGAATAATTAAATTTGAGCAAAAATAGACAATTCCTGCAATAAGATAATAATTTCTAGGCATAAACTTGCTTTATTAAGATGTCAACAGTGAGGAGGGCTTCTCCCCCTCACTACTTATACTTACTGATGATTCTGTGGCCTTTTGTGCCACCAGAGAACTGATGGCATCATTTGGAGTTGGATTTGTGATTTTAACTGGAATTTGTGTGCTTGTCCAAGAGGGTGAGATCTCATTGGCTGCTATAATATTAACCTTTTGGAATTTGCAGCATGGCAAGTTGCTACAGTTATTTTTAGCTCCTGCAATGAATCAATCGTCCGATTGTGCAATCGAATGATTGCGCTCCTGATGTGCCATTTCCCAATAGGTAGGTGGCCCAAATTTTATAACAGGCTTGATGCCAGGGATTCAAGGCTTGTGTGCCTCTCAAATCCCGGGCCATTTGCTAGTCAAAAGGGGGGGTATTTTGCCCTGAAAAGTGCTTTGTGGTGATTTCCAAGCTGCATGTTTTATCACCTCTAAGGAGGCTAGCTGACTGTCCAGGGCACTCTGGGCCCTGACAGTGGCATAGCAGATGGTTCTTTTATGCTCATCAGGACCATCATCATGAAGGAGAAACTGTTCATCCTTGGAGGTAACTCTGAGATCATTGGGTATATCCAGTTCCAGAAGGGAGGTGGCACTTCTGCCCATATTTTCAGACTTCCAGCAATTATCACTCACATACTTCTGAAGGGATCCAAAAGTACCAACTTCTATCTTTTGAAAGCTGGTCAAGTTGTGAATAGCCCTAGTGACTATCTCCTGGGAGGTAAGGCCCCTGTTGAAAGGCTGCCTCTGGCGCAGGTACCACTTTATTAGGCACTGATAGACTCCAGTTGGTTCCAGGCAGGTGTGCTAATTGTTCAGCTTCTTAAACTGGGTGAACCCAGTTGTAGTGAGGCAGGTAGGCCTTTATACTTGTAATGATGAAGCACCAAATGCTTCTGATCATCATTACACTTAAACATAAAATCATCATGGTAGAACCCAGCATTGCCCTTGGAGGACATTATTGGGAAGGAGATAGGCAGGACATCTGGAAGTTGGATTTCTTCTTCATGATTGCAAATATTTTGGACTTTAAGGATATCCCAGGTCTCAAGGCCATCCTCAGGTGGTGTAGCATCTCCAGAGCTGTACAGGTCTTTATGTTCTTCTGAGATGTGAGGAGGTGTCTCCTCTTCATCGTCCTGACTGTAGACAAACTTGTGCCCATTTGGGCTCTTGGAGAGGCTGAGGGTAGGTTCCTCTTAAGAAGGCTCCTCTTCTGGAGAGGGGGGGCAGGGGTCTTCTTGGTGGCCTTGGTGGACTTCTTGGTGATCTTTTTTCTGGTCTTGGGGTCAGGCTTATTAGTTCTGGAGGGGGTGGCCTTCTTTGAGTTGATGGGAGTTGCTTTGGGAGGCATCTAGATGACTCAAAGTTAGTATTTTTTGGTTAGTAAAAAAGAACATAGATTATTAATAAAAAATTTTTAAGAAGTATCTGAAAGCCAGAGTGCTGTTTACTATATTTTGTTAGTTTAATAAATATTTTAATTGAGAAGTTAACTCTATAATGCTTTTGAAAGTAGCAAAAAGGGGGTTTTGATCAGACAATCAGGGAGTTTTGATTTCGGCACTTCAATTTTGACACTCCCTAAAAACATAAGGAAACATAGTAACATATTAAATTAATTTAAAAAAATTCTAAAAAACTGCCAAAATCAGCAGTTTTTAATAAACCTTTTAAAATCTATTATAAACTAACCCAAAAGGCTTGAAATTCTACTATGTTTTAAACCAAGTCTTTAACCTTTAAAATGCTAATTTAAGCTTTAAACTTACACTGGTTAAATTATTATGGGTTTTCAAAGTAGAGTGTTTGTTTGGTTTAAATGCACTTTCAATTTCCGCACTTTTGATTATAAACACCTATTGGAGCTTAGTTAATAAAATACTAAATTACAATCATAATTTAAAATATATTGGTGAGCACTAAATCAGTGTATTGTGAATTTCAATTTGAAGCATTTTCAATTTGTGCACTCTATCACTACACTCAGTAAATCACTAAGTGATCAGAAAAAAATTGTTTCTATCAGTACTTTATCTTTTACATAATAAAAATTACTAAAATTTTAATCAAATGATTTACTGATGATTGTGAACCTAATGTGATAGATTTTAGCTTATTTGTTTGAGTTTGATGTTTATGAAGCTTTTCTGATCATTTACATAGTGATAGAATCAATATTAAGCAATTTTTTAATTTTGGGGCACAAAATATTAAATTGATGAGATTACCAGACTTTAATTTTTGCACTTTCAATTTTGTCCCCTATATTCAAAAGGATGAACAATATTTATTTTAAAAGCCAGATTAAGTTAAGCTGTGTTTTAAATTGCATCAATTTGCACACTTTGAACTTGGGTTTTCAATTTTAGCTACTAGTAAAAACATTTCAAAAAAGTCAAATTTAAGAAAAATATTAAATTTTTGACAAGATTTTATTGAAAAAAAGTGTGGATATCAAAAAATCCATTGATTTGGAGATTTTGATCTCCACACTTTGACTTAAGGCACTTGCCCATATTAAAGACACATTTCCTATGCCCAAAAATCCTAAATAATAACATAATTCATCTGTTGAGAGTAAATGATTATACCTGAGACTATGGACGTTAGAGTAAGCTACAGCTTAATGCCAATTTCCAGGCTTTAATCTAATTAATTTATATATCAGTTGTTTTCACTTTGAATTCCTCTCATGTAAATTTGAAACAAATTGAGGCACTCCTTTTGTCAGTATTTACAAAGGTCTAGTTTAAGCTTTAAAGAGATCCATCATGCACAGAAACTGGGTCTCATCTAGGGTTGGGATGTGCACCAAAATCTACACAATTGGTTTTGTGACCAAGCTTTGATTGGCACAATTGATTTTGTGACTTTTTCAGTTGAGCACAATTCATTTTGTGACCTTCATGTCACATCACAATTCATGCAGATTTG